>JAFEMH010007086.1:0-102156 GCA_022495995.1 Adenophora triphylla var. japonica
AAACGGGATTCCGTTATCTTTCTCGAAATCGGACTTACGTTTGGCTAGTTGATGATTTTGATGAAAGAAACGGGATTAGTTATCTTTCTCGGAGAAATCGGACTTACGTTTGGCTGCCGTTGATGATTTTGATGAAAGAAACGGGATTCCGTTATCTTTCTCGGAGAAATCGGACTTACGTTTGGCTAGTTAGGGTTCCTTTGAAAGGGGGTTAACTTTGGTTAACTTTGGTTAACTCTGTTAAGTTGAGGACTAAATTGCGAGTCTGAAATTTTAAAGGGCAAAAGGGTCATTTTGACCCTTCAATTTGATCCGCGCGGATCGAGTGTGACTGGACATATTTTAAATGAGGGGCCGCGCCTTCTTCTTCTTCCTCATTATTTTTCCGGTTTTCACGAGAGAGAAAGCGGAAACGCCATTTTGGCCCAGAGCTTGAAATCTTCCGATTTTCTTCGATTTTCGAGCAATGGAACACGGGAGTCGCTATTCAAGGCCAAGGCGTGGCCCGGTCGCGGAGAGGCGATTAGCTTGTTCGAATGAGGAGGCACTACACACCCTTTCGCAATCGATTGCGGAGGAGTACTATCACGATGCGTGGCAACATTGGAGTCAACGATCCGAGTCTCTGACGGTATACTTGAATCTCTTCACTTTTTTTATTTGATTTCTTGCTTGAAATAGATTTTTGGTGATTGATTGATTTTTTTTTTTTTTTGAATATTCGAAAATTGTGATGTTCTTGGACTTGGAAATTTTGATTTTGATGCACTTCACGTATTGTAATGAGTATATGAGTAATCCGAATATGCATTTTGTTTGAGAAAAAGAATGGGCATTTTCGCCAATTTTTTTGAAAATTGAAAATCCGAAAATCGTAATTAAAATTCGAAAAATTATGTTCTTTTTTTTTTTTGACATGAATTTGGATTTTTGATGATTTAAAATGTTCTGATATGTGTTTGAAAAAGAATGGGCATTTTGCCATTTTTTTTTTGTTGTTTTGAAATATGAAATGATTGAGAATTCGTCCGAATTTGGGACGGACATGAATGTATGCATGTATGCACTCTTGTAGGATTTTTTTGTAATGGGATGATGAATGCATTTTTTTTTTTTTTTTTTTTTTTTTGAGAATGTGATTTTACGTATTGAAAAGTGGGACGGAGTTTTTGGTTCCGTTGATTGAATGGGAATGATTTGAAAAAATTGTTTATGTATGCTATTTCGGGAAAAATGGGACGGAAATTTTTTTTTTACGTTGACTCAATGTTATTAGGATGTTTTTTTTTTTTATGTATGAATGAATGAATGGTTGTTGAAAACTCTTTTCCTCACTTGTGCAAGAAATGTGGGATTTGAGTCCATTGTATGCCGTTATCTTTGCCCGAAATTTTTCAAAACTTTTATGTCTATGATGCATGTGCATGCTCTTTTTCTTTTTTTTTTTGAATGCAATTTTTTTTATTACAATTTTTTTTAATGCAATTTTTTTCTTTTAACTCACTGTTTTTTTTTTTTTTTTAATTGCGGGGGTGGAGATCGCTTTGTGCAGCAGGCCCGTGAACAAAGATGAAGACTCGAGGATCGGTGGAGTACGTAGTAGACTTGTGGGACCGGATTCCGATCTTGGGCCGAGCTTTGATGAGTCCTAGGCCGAGAGATCATCATTGGGGCCAGGAGCTGTACGCGAGTTTATCGAGGTTTGCACAGGGGTTGGTTAAGTTCTCCCAAGAGCAAGGGTACGATATTTGCTTTTGGCACCTGACGCCTTCAGTGGGGCCGCGACCCACACATTCCATTTTTTACGGGGGAGGCCTGGGTCACGCCTTCCAGACTACGCAGCCCGATCGCGGGCACATGTCCTTTAAGGACGGAGCGTTGAGGCTGGAAGGCGGCTAGACGATCGGGACTGCTTGAGGGAGCTTCTGGGCTTTACCCCCATTCCCAAAAAGAGGATGGGGATGGGTATGCCGTGTGAGTCTATGGGAAGATCGTAGAGACCATCACGGGAGTACGAGGCTGAGGACGAGAGAGTGGGCGCGGTGCGGAGTTGCCGGGGGCTTTCTTGTAGGTTTACACCTTTTCGAGCACCCCCTTTTGGACACGCCGAGGGGACGGCGATGTTTGCTTTGCTGCGGAGTTTGGAGGATGTGGAGATGGTGCAGGGGAGGTCTCTTGGGGAGAGGCGGGGGCGCGAGCTCTATTTTGCCTTGGATCGATATAAGCCAGGAAGGCCGTCGGCTCTTTACGACGTGCTTCGAGGTTTCCTCTGAGAGTACAAGCTTTCTTTTTGCTTTCTCTCTTTTCTTTAAGCACGTATTCCTCATTTTTATTTTTTGCACCGGATTGATGGGGATTTTCCACTTTCGCGAGTATGGGCTTTGGAGTTCTTTCACGTCACGATGTGGCGAGCGGCGGAGGAGTACATCGGGGCATACCCGGCCATGCTCTCCTGGAGCAAGCATGCTCGGGAGAAGAGAGAGGTTCTAAGGGCGCACGACCCTTAGTACGAGGAGTGCACTGCCTTTGACGAGGGCGAGACCGATGAGAGGATGATTTTCTACCCACAGGATAGCTTCGATGTGGAAGCAGGTGAAGGAGTCTTGAGATATGGACCGTGCAGCGGAGGATTTTGAGGGCTTGACTTGCGATGTGTACTATGCAGGAGAGAGAGTGACGCGTCGGCATGGCGTGAACTCGCCTTTGATGGCTCCGGTGGAGCCTCCTGCCGAGCATGATGCATCCGGCGAGAGGTCGGAGACACAGAGGCGATGCACGAGGTGGCCGGCACTTCTCGGCATTTGTGGTGATTGAGAAGTACCGGTATTCATCTTGAGGAGGTTGAGGATGCCCCGAGTCCTTGAGCGGGAGGGGGTAGGGATCGTACGGTACCGCGGACGGACTTTTCATATGTCAGGGATGGGAGTCCGATTGAGGGTGCGAATCCACTCGGCTGAGCGGCTTCCACGAGCTTTTCGGCCTCGTCGGAGTATGAAGGTATGGCTTCTCCTTCCCACCTCTTTTTTTTCTTGTCTTTTCCTTTCTTTCTGTCGTCATTTTTCGCCTCAATTATTTCGCGCTTTTGCTTAGTGCGGTTTCAGGAGGTGGTCGTGGAGAAGCTTGACGAAGCGGTGATCGGGGCTAAGAGATTCATCGGAGGATGGTTGCTTGTGGAGCCCCTCGAGGCTAGAGCGGCGAGCACGACCGGCGCTGTCGAGCGGGAGACTTCCCGAGCCTTCGAGCGTTCTTGAGACTCCTCTTTCTCCTCTCATAGATCCCGGCGTGGTGCGCCTTCGGACCACGTCATTCTCGAGGATCCGTACGGGCGAGGCATGTACGGCATCACGGTGGGTCTTCTTCACACGTCCAGGAGTCGACGCATTCACCTTCGGATATGACTTCTTTGCGAGATCTTGGTTTGCCGTATCGGAGCGTTCGGTTGGTCTGGCGAGCCTTCTTAGGGGGCGAGGCGATGATTCGGAGCAGAGACATTCATGGCTACCGAGGAGGCGGGCCCGAGCCGTAAGAGGGTCGGGGAAAGCACCGGCCATAGGATTATTGGCCCGCGATTTTACGAGATTGATTTTGGGGCCCAGGATTGTACTTATTGACAGATACATTTTATGCACATTTTTTTTGCTTTTCTCTTTTTTTTGGAATGTAATGATTTAGGATTTTATTTTATTTTATCTATCATGAATGCAATTTTATATGAATGCATTGTTGCATGAGCCACAGGATTTTAGCAAGGGTGTGAGTGTTTGGGTATGTGAAGCCTGTTTGGGCGGGCTTTGCACGAGGTTTCGGCGGGATGAAAATATTCCTCAGTGGTGCGCGGTTTGGGCATTGCAAAAAATTTTGGGTGACAAACATGTCGCGCGGATAGGACGGGAATCGACATTGTCCTTTAATTTTGCTTCGAATCTGAGTCTTCCTTTATTTCAAATTCAAATACCTTCTTCAACCACCGGTTCAAACGGCCATTTTCGGGAGAAGGAGAGAAAAACCATGGAGAGAATTGTGAGCATGCAAAATCCATCAAATTATCCCAAAATTCTCAAATGCAATTCTTCAACAAGTTTAAAGAGTGGTCTCGGGAGATTATGCGTGAGAGGAGGTCATTCTTTGAAAGAAAGGTACAAGGTAAAGTGCTTGTGGTCTCTTAAGGAATTGGTTCCGGATTATGAGCTTTTGAGAGCTTCTTCCTCATTTTGGGACACTAGAAGGCATGTTTTTGCTTCTCTTACAATGAAATGGTCCCATTTCTTGAAGAATTTCGGGCTTTGCTTGGTGGTCTGAGGTGGAGGAGATTGCAATTCCTTTGCCGGAGGAGCCTCTTTTGTTGACAAGTTGTGCAGCCTTCTTCATCTTTCCCCGGAGGAAGCACAAGGTATGATTTGTGGTCCCGATCATTTTAACATTTCTGGTCTCCTTAATAGATTTAGGGGCTTAGGCTTGCTTGACGATGCCTATTGGGATGCCTTTGCACTTTGCATGTTCGGGACCTTGTTCATGGTTTATTCTTTTGGGATCGTCATCGGCTCGGGCTCTGCTGAATGTAGTCGTCAGGTCCTTGTCGCTTACGGCGAGCGTTGTACCTTTGATCACAGGGAGACTTTTCATGCTCTGACAGGGCGCTGCAGGAGACGGTATATGCGCGGGGGGCAGCCCGTTTCTCTTGACTTTGTGGGCGATGGAGCGTTTGGGGATTCTTCGGGAAACTTATGATATGATCGAAGCCTTGGACATTCGCCGGGAGAGGGGTTTGGTGGATTTTGATGATCGGGGCTCGTGGGAGCGTTGGATGGCTGGTCGTCGGGCGAAGATATCGGATGGTCGGTGCCTTATTGGCGGGTGGAGACTCGGGAGGAGTGCTTCGGGATGGATCTCCCGTGGTTATGCTTCGGGGCTTTCTCGGTCCGGCTTTTACATTCCGGCTTTGGTTACGAGGCGGTTCGGTTTGGAGCGGGTTCCTTTGGAGGACTTTGATGATATAGCCACCGGGGTGGTGGCTTACGCTTCTATGGATGATCCTTCGGTGTTTCCATTTCTTTCCAGTATGGAGGTATGACGTCTTTCCTCCTCGGGTTATCCTCGAGCGTCAGAGACTGTGTTCACGACCACTTGGTACACTGGATTGAGTACGAGAGGCATTTGGGGAGACTCGGATGGCTATTTTGAGACGGCGTGAGGCCATTGTGGGTGCGGAGGACACGACGGTTTCGAGAAAGGAGGAGGGGCCGAGGCGAGGGCCAACCCTCATGACGGGAGCGGAGATGTTGTGAGCCGACTATGAGGCTTATGTCGAGACGGGAGAGGAGGACTCCTATGCTACCGGCTCGGCTACGGGAGATGAGAGATGATGCTAGGGCCACTAAGGCCACTGACGGAGGCTGGTTTGATAGATCATGTTCCTATACGAGCTTGGTAGGAGGAAGGCGACATCTTTCTGTTCGAAGAAGAGAAGACTCGAAGGGGAAGAAGAGGGGAGATGCCGATCTGAGCGGCTTGGAGTGACCTTGAGGTTTCCGAGTATCCCTTTCTTGTCGTAGCGAGACACATTAGTTTGATTATGTATCTTAGTTTTCTTTTAGCGGGTTGCCGGTTGTAGGAATGAACAGGGCTTAGACTCGTCAAAAAGTTTTTAAGCTGTAATGAATATGTGAATTGCTTTAGAGTTTTCGAGACGCTTTCATGGTACGATCGGTGTATTGATGTCAAAGTATGACTTTTATTTGTGCTTTAGACCGAACCGTTTCAACGCACTACGTTCCCTTCGGACAAAAGGGCTCGGGTCTCCGTAGTTCGACCCGGTTTTTTTTGTTTTTTTTTGTTTTTTTTTGTTTTGTTTTTGTTTTGTTTTTTTTTGGTGCGGCCACTGTTTTTACCTAGGCCGCCCTTTTCGGGTTTTCAACCTAGTTGGGTATTACTCTTTTAGCACTCTTCTTTTTTTTTCTTTTTTTTTGTTTTCTTTTTTTGACTCGGTGTTTTTACGCGTAGTATACGCGCGGCTTGTCACCATTCCTTTGGGTGTACAAAGGATTTCCGTCGAGTGTACGCAAGTTGCATGGCTCCTCAGGAGAAGATTTTACGAGATGACGTATGGCCAGACCCGGACAGTTCCCATTTGCCAGCGGGTTGATGCGGGCCAGGGGCTTCTCTTTTTAAAACGAGATCACCTTCCCTAATCTCCCGATGCTTTACTTTCTTGTCAGAAGGCTCACGGCCATTCTCCCTTGGTAAGCTCGGATATGTTCCATGGCTTTCAATCGTCGTTCATCTAGCAGGGCCAATTCATCATGGCGACTTTGGAGCCATTCGACCTCATTGATCTGACCTTCCAACAGTACACGGAGTGAGGGGATTTCTAACTCGATTGGGAGTACGGCTTCCATTCCGTAGGTGAGAGCAAATGGTGTTTCCCCGGTTGCCGTTCTGACGGATGTCTATAGCCCGAGTGCAGTGTAGCTTCTCGGGCCAATCTACGCCTCGGACGGCCATTTTCGGATGATGTTTTCTAAAGTCTTGTTTGCTTTGCTTCGACGGCTCCGTTGGTTTGGGGCATATAGGGAGATGACTTGTGACGGAGTTATTCTGAATTCCGCCGGCGGCTGTCGCATTCCCCTTGAGAGTGGGATCCATTATCGGAGATAATTTCGGCGGCAACCCGTATCTTGCATATGATGTTTTCTTTGATGAAGAGGGCTACTTTCCTTGAGTTGAGGACTTTGTAGGATTTTGTAGGGCATCCTTTTCGGTTCCTTGAAGAACCACCAATCTGCGTCTCTTTAGGCTCTTGCGGTTCCCAGATTCACACTTGTCAAAATCTCTTCGGCGGCTTGGGCTCGATTTTCCTCTTTAGAACAACTTTGCTTAAAAGATTTTTGTTCTCTTTTTATTTTGTTTATTTAATGTGTCTGCTTCTTTATCTAATGAATCATTATTAAATGTTTTTTTATTAGTTAATTTATCATTAGTTAAAGTGGCAATCAAGGGATACTCGAAAGGTCATTTCATTGAGAACGAAAAGGAATACGGCATTTGCTACGAGACTTGTAGTCTTCGGGCGTAAGGCCATCGGACGACTCTAGGGACTCGACCTTAACAATGAGAGACTCGGAGGACTCTTCCTAGATTGACACAAAGGGACGGGGGACCAATCCGGGCTTGGTGATCATTTCTTCTTTGGTCGCGGACGGGCTGAGAGAGTTTCCCGATTCTTTAATGGCATCAGCTGCCGGTGACCTCACGACTCGGGAATTATCATTTATGTCCTCCTTCCTCGATCATCGCTACCATTTCTTTGGCGAGTGAAATCAATCGGGTCGGCACCTGGATCTCTTCCCGAACAAGCTGCTGCATAATCGGACCATCCCGATCATCTGAAAAGACTTACGTGGCTTTGGCTTTAGCCTTTGTCAATTCAAACTCGGGCTTCGGACCATCTGGGCGGTAAAGCTTCTCGACTGTTCCACTAGGCTTGGCACGCCTTTGAAAGTGTACTCACTCTTCATGGTAGTGGTAGCCAGGGTATCTTGGGTAGGTCCGAGAAACATTCTACGGACCGGGTTAGCTTTGGCTCCCTGAACTTGTTAAGGCTATCCTGTAGCTTCAGCCACCCTTACGTAAGAGTGGGCTCTGTGATGTTACCCGGTTGTGTGGGACCCTTTACAAAGTAGTCGGCCAAATTAGGAGGTGAAAGGGAGAGATTTAGGGTCGTCGGCCAGGGACCCTTCTGTGATAGCTTGAGAGCAAATCCTTTTCCTTTTGCGGTGTCCCGAGGAGGCCTCATATCCCGAGCCGTGGCGAGTTTTACGTCCTTTCACCTCGATGAGTTTGTGAGTTCCTTGTTGGTGCTTCCCAGACCAGAGGCCGGGTAGATAGCTCATCTTTCTCATCATTTTCAAGACTAGGAGGATTTTATCCGGTGATTGTCGGATCTATGTTGCAAACTTGGGCTTTGGGAGGCTCGGCCAGTGAAGCTGTTAGCATGAGACCTTCCTCATCATGTTTGATTTCGAGAATAGGTATTCCACACTGGTATCCGTGCCCTCCAAGGTGACTAAATCCCCATAAATGGTCGTCGGGTCCCCATTCGAGACGAATTTCACACACGGTGGAGGCTTGAGGCAACCCCTTTGACTGGTGCAGCCTAAGGTCTTCCCGATAAGGCATTAAAAGTGATCGGGATGTCAATAACTTGGAATTCCACAGGTATCAATTTACTGTCCAAACCGAGAGGTCCAAAGTAGCAACTCCGAGGTTGCTCGAGATGTCGAGTCGTAAGCTTTGATTGTGAGGGAGGAAGGTTTTAAGTCCGTGGACTTGATGTCAAGCGAGCTCATGATCTTTCTTGGGAAGAATATTCATTCCGGACCCATTGTCGACCGGGACCCGAGGAGGCGTCGTTCATCCAATTGGGTTTGTGATGAAGAGAGGTTCGTTATGATCGGCCCAAATTGAGGAGGTCGAGATCTGTGAAAGTGATTATGTTCCCGTAGTGGATGTTTCCAATCAGTGTACCACGTCATCGGGAGTAGCATCAATAGGGACAGAGTGCGGGCCGGGCTTTCTTCCCGGCTTTAGCTTGTGGGGATAGGATGAGGTGAGCGGGGACCATAGAGAGATGTTGGCCTGTGTTTGCTTCAAGCTGGGTGAGCACGGGATCCTCCTTTTCCGGGGGTCGGGGAGCTTGCACTGTCTTAGCATAGGGGCGGCGGTTCTCCTCGGGTGCTTGATACGTGGCCTTCTTATCGCCTTGGGATTCCCTTGGAAGATTTGCCGGATCGGGTCAACAGGTTAACTTCCTCATCGGTTGCTTCTTGACTAGATTTCTTCAATGTCTGCTAAGGTCAATCGGGGGAGCCTTTTTGGCTATCGGCCCCTTTGGTTACGAGGTCTAGCAACGGTGAGGGGCCGAGCATGCTTGGCTCCTTCTGGCGGCCCACCTGCGCTTCCCAAGTCACAAGGCTTTTGAGTGCGGGGTTGTGTTGCCCCCTGGATGGCCCACGTGAGCTAGGGCATCCTCCGATTCGCTCCCATAGCCGCCTTGCTCATAGTTATCATACAACAAGAGTCGCTATTGTCGGGGCTCGGCGGCTTTTCGATCTCATCCCCAGGTATAGTGCAACCATTACGGTTCCTTTACAGTAATACTGAGGCAGGAGATGATTATAGCACTTTGTGTGGGGAGCGCATCCGGTATCATGCCGGTTTCCAGGACTTCTCCAGGAGCCGACATACATTCGGGGAAGGTGACCTCTTCTTGGGTAACCCTAATAAGGAGTGTTACTTTGTTCAGGGGTGTATTTGATCGACCATGGTTATTTTCTCATTTGGGCGGATGGGAGTTAGTTTTCCCTCTCTCGATCGGATCTTCGACTATCGGCTGGATCGGACGCACGAAAACCCTTTCCCCAAAGCGTGGTGGCGGTGTTGAACTCTAAGACATCCACGTGCTCGGACCCAGGAAACTTCGCGACGCCTTCATGTCCTCGGTTTCATATTCGTCTTCGAAGTTTCTTCGTTGTCGCTTGCCGACAACCAACCATTGTGCTGGCTCCCATGGGCTCATTTCCGAGCATGATTGTTCCAGATTGATTCCGGATGCAGGGCCTCGATTGACTCTTCGCTCTCGTCGTCATCATCGTCATTTGTCATCGGAATCATCTTCCCGTACCTACCGGGATTTCGGTGAGAGGAACGCCTGATCAAACCCGATTAGGGAATATGGAGTGCGTGCAACCGCAGAAATTGTCATATGCTCCCATTCCGGAAGTGGTAATTAGGTGACTCGGCTCTTACTCCTCCCGTAAGCTGCGGGGGAAGAGTGCAGAGAGGTGGGCACGTATTTCCGACTCTCCAGAGTGAGGATATAGAAGGAATCCTCCTCCTCGATTCTTCGCTGTTCTCGGATCATATTCGGCCTCTCCCCAAAGCCAACTTGCGAGAAGTGTACTAGCTCCGAGATGCTCTCGGCCTCTTCTTCGATAAGCCCTAGTGACAGGCGCCCGCCGAAATCTTTTCTTGCTCGATTCTATTGTTCTAACCATCTTGTGTAAATGGTCTTTCTCATGTTTTGGCCGGAACTGCCCCAGTTCTTGATATCGGTTTCCCTTCATCAGAAATAGCGGGCCTCGTATTCCTGCAGGAAGTCTCTGACATGAGACCAAGGTGGGATGATTCGTTCAATATCCTCAAGGCTGAGGGGGAATCCGAATTCAGGATCCTCGACAAGGTTGGCCACGGGTATTTGGGGACCTTCATTAGCATCTTCCTGGGGATGCGAAGGTTCTCTGCATTCAATCATATTCACCTGATTATGGTTCCTTGGCAGAGGATTTTTTACTGTATTAGGCCCCTCGGGGCCTTCCAACTTTCCTTGCTCTATCAAGCCTTGGATCGCCTTTTTCAGAGTGAAGCAGTTGTCAGTCAGGTGTCCATGGGCTTGATGAAAAGCACAATACTTTGAGGTATCCACAGGAGCATTTGGATTCCTAGGTTGGAAATTTTCCAAAGGCCGCAGCAAGCCTTCTTTTACCAGTCCCCTAAAGATGTCGTTCAGTGGCATCCCAAAGTTTTCGAGGTTCACTGCCCGTGGCCTGGGCTCGGCTGGTTTTCTGGGAGCAAAAGGAGTTGCATTATTACATTCATGTCCCGCGTAGTTAATCATCTCTTTGCCTTTAGCAGGAGCAGGGGCAGTGTTTGAAGGAGGAGCATTATACGCGCGTAGCGTGGCGCAGCCGGTTCTTGATTGTAAGCCTTTTCAAACTTAGGCTGGAGTTAACCATGGCCCGTAAGTACGAGTATGCACGAAGTGGCGGAAGGCTCTCGAGATGTGGTTTCAGCATGACCGAAAGATATCCGATTGTTCCTCTTAGAAGGAGGGATGGCCATTTCATGAGCTTGCATTCCATCGCCAGAAGTCCCCAACATTCTCGTCGGGAATATTGCATCGTCTGAGAGGATCAACTCTATTTGTTTCCCATTCCAAGTTGGCCTTGTAATTTTACGTGGAAGGCATTAGTAATCCGGTCCCATGTAGCCCCGGCATCGGGGTTTTAAGCGGAAGAACCATTTTAAGGCACCTTGGATTTCAAAGACAACTCTGCCGAAATAGTCGGCCCAATCGCGATTGGTACACCGCTTTTGGCCTTCATCGCCAAGTGTATACGTGTCCGAGATGAGTTTTCGGGCATGCGGTACCATCAAAAGAGGTCCCTTTATTCGCATAACAAATTTGTGAGGCAAAAATGGGAACGATGGAGTCCGTGCAATCCGTAGGCCTGGAAAAGGCGACTTCTTGGCTGGTCAATTCGGCAATCTGCGCTTTCATTTCCTTATGTTGTTCCATGAACCAAAGCCGGATGAGTAGGTCTTGTGGCGGAGCCACATCAGCGTTCAATGCCGGGCCCGAGCTAGAGAGAGGAGCTACCACCGGCGGCGGTGATCGGTGGAGGGACAGCGGCCGATCCGGGGACGTGGAGTGAAAACTCTTTCTCAAATTGGCCCGGGTGAATTGCCCTAGGGGGGCATGAGTAGAAGCACAGGCGAAAGGGATAGAACCTTGTCCGCTTTGCGCCGTTGATTTTCAACCCAGGCAAAGTGGCAGTGGAGAGGCGATCCCGATGTAGGGCCACGGATAGCTTCGAGTTTCCCGTAGTGCGGGTCCATAAGTAGGCTTTAAGGTGCGGGGCCGCCGTCTGGATCGTTGAATTGCATGGTCGTGCCGTAGGGCGATGGTGTATAACCCCGGTACTCATGCGGTCCTGGTGATTCTGATGAAACCGGATGGAAGTTTGGTAACCCATCGTAACCCCGAGCGTAGAGAATGGGTTTGTGAAAATGTCGTGGAGTGAGCAAGCATGAGCTAACATCATTCCCGAGGAGGGGCTCCCGAATCGGCCGTGTTGAGGCATGCCGAACCGTTGTTGTGGCCGCTTTGAACGGTTGCTTTGCGAAGGCGTCCTGGGATTGATCGGTTGCCTAAACCGAGGCGGGATCCCGATTAGTCTGTGGCATTCGAGATAACCCCAACCATGAGAAGACATTCCGTCGGGCTTTGTCCCACCGAATCGATTAGTGTGCGTCTGTGCCGCATGGATCCGGTGGTGCATGGTTGGGGAGCCGGGCATCCTGCAGATCGAGGAGCATGGGTTACGGTAGTGGTACCATAGGAGGTGGGTGGTGGCATCCTGGAGTAATCGTGGCGGCGAGAGTGGGATTGGCATCCTCGTCTTCTTCCACGGTGAAGGTGCCATCGGGATTGAGCTGGCGGCCAAACCGTGGCTCTTAATAGCCTCCATAAGGCTATTCCAGCTGTGCTTCCTGTCGTAACCTCATACGTTACGCTAACCGATTCCACCGCCGCCTTACGTCCGAGGGGTCCCGGAGGCGGAGTGACATTGTCCCCATATGCGGACATTACGAAACCCGCAGTCGGAACAAACGGCGAAGTTGACGATGCGCTTGACTCTTCCCAACCGGATCAAACGGTGACCGGTGTCCGAACCAACCTTTGTGAGGAGGCTGCGGGGGAAAAGGTACGAGGGTTCAGATGTCTGGGGATTGAAGGAGGGTAAGTGTTTGGGCTTTGGGCTCATGCAACATGCAGTTATTTGTTCTTCTTTACTTAAAACATGTTTTATTAACCTAATCGGTTGGCAAAGATTGCTCTTCTTTTTCCCAAACTACTCGATCTGGATCGGTGGGCCCCGTCACTACGTCTATAAGCCCCTCGTATTCCACCTGTATTTCGACCTCCCGGGGTGGACGGCCCGGGCGAGGGTCCTATAGGGCAAGCGGGTCCCACCGGCCGAAAGAAAAACGATCCTAAAAGTCGGCGGGTAATCGAGTCTTAACAAGCATTCGATGTAAATTACGGACAAAGGCGACGTCAAAGTCAAGATCATGTCCGAGGGCTCGACAAAAAGTCGGCATGATTTGGACTGATGAATGTCCACAATCGATCTTGACTTGTCGTCAATTAGGCCGTAATTAGGTATGGAATAATCATTAATCCTTGATGACTCGTATTTAGATGCCTGGAAGTCGGGCAGTGTATAATTTTGTGCCGCCGAGTCAAAGTCAAGGCGCCGGCGCTAATATCTCGGTCAAAGTCCATGACGGAAAACCGGCAGAACTTCGGCGATTAGTGGTCCCCGAAAGATATTGACTTGGAATGCCGACTAAGGCTTGAAAGGAAAGGTCTATACACAGACAGGGCATGACACAGACCAGACTAAAAACCAACCGGGTCTCGGACAAAGTGTGTCACGGACAAGTGCATGGTCGACACGAGGCTCCATGGGATGTTTGGGTAGTCCCGTGCTTGCACCGAGAGGCGTAATAAGACCAAACGGGCCGCGACAGGGATTTCCCCGGGTTAGGGACGTAGTGTGCAGTGTAAGGTCACGTGCGCGTAGTGTGCAAGCAGTCTATCTTCTTTTTCCTGAGTAAAATAGAAATTTTTCATGTGCCTTAAAAAGAATGATGCATGATTTTTTTTTTTTGAAAATTTTCTTTTTTTTAAAAAAAAAATCTTTTTTTTTTGAATTTTTTTTTTTTTGAAATTCTTTTTTTTTTTAAAGTAAATGCACACATAAGCACATAATTCAAAATCCGAGGCAACGGGTCCAACAGTCAAAATTTTGACTTTTTCGAGGCGGCCAAAACAACACGAAAGTATGAAAAATCAACACACACACAAATGATTTTAAATTCCGGGACGGAAGCTTGACCCTCAAAAGCTTTTTCATTTTTTGAAAACAATGATACCGGCACGTGGGATTGTTAAACCACAATTTATACCCGACTCGTGTTAGGAGGCGATAACGGGAAGTTTAATGGTTTCCACCAATATACCAAATATCATTTTTTTAAAGCTTATTTTCCCCAGCGAAGTCGCCACTGTGACGATGTTGAAATTCCAACTCGCGGAAAAAATTCGATTTTTCGTTTCTTTGAAAACCAAATAAAAACCGGAAAAATAGAGTCGTCAAGCCATTTTTGTTTTAAGGGCCAAAACTTTGAAAAATGCCCGAAATAAGAGATTTGGGTTCGGAGGTCACGTTACACGCCGGGAAGAACGTTAGTGTTCACCCGGAATGCCTCGTAAAACGAGTCTTCCAAGCTTAAAAACCATTTGTGTGTGTGTGTGTGTGTGTGTGTTACTTTGGCCAAAATAAATTGAAACTGAGAAAAGTAAAAATTGGGAATTCTTTATTAGACTTTGGACAGATCTCATGATTTTTGGTATGATTTTTGGGTTGAGTTTTGAGACTCAAAGGATTTTTTTAAGTTGAAAACCAATTCTGTCAGAATGAAAAAGGCAGTGGACCCTTGACTTTGAAATGGATTTAAGGGCTTTAAAACTTCATAATCTGAGGAAACTCAGAGAATAAAAGTTGTTCCATACACCTTAAATAAGATTTCTATAAAAGAATTTTCCATTTTGGAGATGATTTGAGGGACCAAAACCTTCTGGAAATCTCAGATATGAAATTTGGACTTCCAGAGACTGAGGAACTGACCTTTAAAAGAAAATTTGAAAAAGGGAATTTTACTCACACAAAAAAATAAAGTAAAAATATGTCTGGAAATCTCTGGATGTTGGCTACAAAAAGTGTTTCGTAGTCAACACCAAATTCCAAGTTTATCTGTGTCCAAAAAATTAGACCATGGACAGAGGTCTTAGAAAATTGCTACTGGACAGCAACTTTCTTAAGAAGAAAAACATGATTTTAAGGGGGGGTTTTGCATCTATGCTTGTCCCCATTTCCCTAGGTTTTGATTAGTGATCACTTGACATTTTAGTGGTGAATCAACTATATCAAACCATCCTTGGGGTACATTAGGACTAAGCACTTCATTTGCTTGGGAAGGGGAATTTTATCCTTTGAAAATGAGATTTGATGTATGAAAATGGTTTTTAGGGTTTTGAAAATGCATTTGCAAGTAAGTAAGAACACTTTGAAGAGAATGTTGATCCTTGTAGGAGATCAACCATGGAGATGAACTTCCATGGTGATCTTCTTGGATCTAGGGCAAGAAGATGAACAAACTACATTTTGGAGTTTGAAAATGCATGCATGGATGAATTTTAGGGTAAGGAGAGGGAGGTTATACCTATCTTCCTTGTGTTTTGTGTTTGAATGGATTCAAAGGCTTGAATGTGTTTAGGATTTGAAAGTGTTTAGGGTTGGTGATTTGAGTTGGTTAAAGAGAAAACAAGTAGATAACAATGAAGTCCTCTATGTTTTCTCTCTAATCCTCCTCCTAAGGGGTGATTTGAGCTTGGATTGGTGTATGTATGAGAGTATGTATGAGAGTGATTTGAAAGTATTTTGAGTGAGTGGGATTTGGGAAAGATTGAAGAGAAAATGGTGGCAATTCAAGTGAATTCCCACTGTTTTCTCCCTATTTTTCGCCAAGGTGCAGTTGCAAATTGTGTTGTTGCTCCTTATTTCTGTGACTGAAGGCCTCAATTTATAGCCCTCTGAAAATGCCATAATCATCCGCGCGGACAAGAGAGGAAGCGTGCACTGTTCATTAAATGCAGCTCCAGGCTTTGGACACAAGGAATAATCTTTTAAAAATTCAAACTGGTTATGTTTTTCAGCTTACCAGTTTTGGTTTTTCTTATTTCTTTTGCTTTTTTGATTCTTTTCCTTGGTTTATCCTTAAATAACAATGCCCACTTTACCCTTGCTTGGTTAGAAATGTTAGGAATTGTTAGAAATGTTAGAAATATTAAAACTTTCGTTAATTTTCTAACGAAAATATTAACAACTCAAATTGGAGCACTTACAGCGTTAAAAGTTCCTATGACCCGCTAGACCCATTAGGAGCGTTCTTCTCTCGGTCGGTGGGATCCGCGTGCCCTATAGGACCCTCGCCCGGGGCTGTCCACCCTGGGAGGTCGAAATACAGGTGGAATACGAGGGGCTTATAGACGTAGTGACGGAACCCACTGATCCAGGATCTAGAGTAGTTGCGAAAAAGAAGGGCAGAACCCCTTTTCAAACCAAATAGAAATTAATAAAAGACACTATTTTAAGTAAACTGGAAGATTCCTAATTTGCATATTGCCTGAGCCTTCAGCCTAAACACCTACCCCGAGTCTAAACCTCTCCTATCTTTTCCCGCAGCGAGAAAGAAGTAAGTGAGAGCACCGGTACAGCAGTTTGTCGGCATAAAAATCTCAAGTAACCCATTATAGTCTTCAAGCCTTGGCTTTCCAGTGTCAAAATGGCCAACATGGTGATCAACAATGGTAATGACCAAGCAGTCGAAGAGGCCATTCCAGTCCAACCCAGGACCTACATCTGGTATGATGTATATGATTGTGAAGACAGTCTGAAATATGAGTATCAAGAATGGATCAATGAAGATGCTCCTTCAAGGAAGAAGAAGAAGAGGAAGTCCACGCAGCAGAAATTAAAGGAAAGGTATGAAGCCGGGGACAAGAGCGTGGGAACTCTAGGGGAGCCTTCAGGCAAGTTTGACTACTACGTCAGTTATGCCAAAGAGCCCGCCAAGGAACCCGTTGTTCAAAGCACAGTCCAGCCTGACATCCCTGTGATCAGTGACCCTCTTGAAGCAGAGAATTCCGAATTCATTGCCATCATAAAGTTTAATGAGAAGCTAGCAGATCTAGAAGAAGAATACAGAAAACCCATAGAATACGTAGCCAATCAAGGAAGAATCAAGATCCCTTCTGAAGAAGACTTCATCAGCATTATCCAGGCCAACCCTCCTGTTGGCTATACTGACAAGGTCATAGTGTCCAAGATCAGTAAAGAGAAAATGAGTTATCAGCAGTGCATTGATAAGATGAGCCAGACTCTTCAGTCAATGAGTCCAGTTGTCACAGACGAGCTCGCCGAGAGATTACATCAAGCTACTCTAGCTCCCCTCACCATCTTTCCACGGTACCGGCCTGTCAATGATTTCCGGCAAGTTTTTGATCAGTTTGAAGTCTCCAACTTTCTGAAGAATGCTGACAAGACTGCTACTCCCCGTGGCAACGGCGGGGAAAGAGTGAACCCCGGACCCAACCCGCGTCAAACACTTCTAGTCAATAAGTAGTGTAGGGTCCAGAGTCGCAGGGTCAAGAGTCAGAATCTTTGAATTCCGAGTCCTAGAGTCATCCGAAGGCCTGACGCCTGAGGATTATGAATATGTAATCAATGTCATCTTTCCTCTTGCTTTGAATGAAATGACAGATCTTTCTGATTATCCCCTTATTGCCAACTTAACAAATGATAAATTAACTCAAAACTTAACAACAGTTAATAATGAATCATTTGAACAAGATGCAAACACACTAAACGAACAATACATTAAAGAAATCTTTAAGCATGTTACGTAAAAGAGGAAAATTGGGCCCAAGTGCCGAGGAGGTTTTGACAAGTGTTAACTTGGATACCGTCGAGGAACCTAAAGAGACACAGATTGGAAGCTTCTTCCAGGGGTTGAACGGGACAGGCGGTTAATCTGCTCGTAGAATACATGGACGTCTTTGCGTGGTCGTACAAGGATATGCCGGGGCTAGACAGTTCAATAGTGGAGCACAGAATCCCTCTAGCACCAGATGCTAAGACAGTAAAGCAGAAACTGAGAAAAATCAAGCCAGAGTGGTCTCTACAGGTCAAAGAAGAAATTGAGAAGCTATTGCGGGTAGGATTCATCAGAGTCATCGAATATCCGACATGGTTGTCCAATATTGTGACCGTCACCAAGGCCAATGGGAAGGTGCACTGCTGTGTAGATTTCCGGGATCTGAACAAGGCTAGCCCCAAAGATGATTATCCCTTGCCAAACATAGATATCCTGGTGGACTCCACTGCCAACTACGAAGTCAAATCCTTCGTTGATGGCTTTGCAGGCTACAACCAGATCAAGATGGCCGAAGAAGACCAAGAAAAGACAGCCTTCACCACACCGTGGGGAACTTACTGCTATACAGTAATGCCATTTGGGCTCAAGAACGCCGGGGCTACTTATCAAAGGGCAGCGACCGCACTTTTTCATGACATGATCCACAAGGAGATTGAGGTCTACGTAGATGACATGATAATCCACTCCAAAGGCGAGGATGGGCAGCACTTTGTTGACCTGCGAAAGTTCTTTGAAAGGCTGAGACAACATTCCATGAGACTAAACCCTGCTAAATGCACCTTCGGAGTGACAAGGGGAAAAGTGCTTGGGTATATGGTCACGGAGCGAAACGGATCATCCGGAAAATGGCCACCCGTGGTCGTGACTGGCCCGAAAAGCTGCACCTAGCACTCTGGGGCTACAGGACATCTGTCAGAACAGCTACAGGAGAAACTCCTTTTGCCCTAACTTACGGGATGGAAGCAGTGTTACCAGTGGAGTTCGAAATCCCGTCATTAAGGGTCCTCCTGGAAAATAGTATCAACGAAGTAGAATGGCTACGTAGCCGGCATGATGAGTTGGCCCTGCTCGATGAAAGAAGGTTAAAGGCCATGGAGCACACCCGAGCCTACCAGAGGCGAATGGCCAGAGCATTTGACAAAAAGGTCAAGACCAGGGACATCAAAGAGGGTGACTTAGTGTTGAAAGTGAAGCCCCCTACCAGAGACAACCCCCTGGGAAAATGGGAACCCATTTGGATCGGCCCGTATGTGGTGCAGAAGATACTATCGGGAGGAGCCATGAAACTTGCAGACCTGGACGGCAATCCCTTTGTCCACCCAGTCAACGGTAATAAGCTCCGAAGGTACTATGTCTAAAAAAAATAAAATAAAATATAAAAAAAAATAAGGGAGAAAAAAAATAAGGGAGAAAAAAAAAATCTTAGTGCAAAAAGAGTAATACCCAGCTAGGCTGAAAACCCAAAAAGGGCGGTCTAGGCAAAATACAGGGTTGCACATAAAAAAAAAAAAAACTTAGTGCAAAAGAGTAATGTCCAGCTAGGCTGAAAACCCAAAAAGGGCGGTCTAGGCAAAAAACAGGGCTTCACATAAAAAAAGGAAAAGAGTTCACCAGAATGAACTACGAAGACCTGAGCCCCTTAGTCTTTCTTGTAAAAGGGGAACGTAGGCAGCCATTTATGGTTCGGTCTAAACAATAAAAAGGGCGATTAAGTTTCCATGAAATGCGTCCTAAACAATAATAAAGGATATTCAATTTTTCATAAAACGGGTCCTACTCAATAAGACATTTGAAATTTCCATGAAATTGTGTCTTGATTAATTTCTAAGATAATATCTCTTGTTCATTACAAGTTAAAAACTTCTTGATGAGTTCAAGCACGGTCTACTCTTGACTCTGCTAACCTGCTACAAAGATCTAAAATACAATAAAATGCCTAATAAAACTACTGTGTTTGCAAAATGATAATAAGGGAATCCTAAGAAAAGAACTGTCAGTCGTCATTCGCTGAGTCTTCTTTGGTCTTCTTCCCTTTACCTCGACCCCATCGAGTGTTCTTTCTTTTCTTCTCTATGATGTCGGTCTCCCTCATTCCGATCTCCGGTATCCTCACTGGAGCCTCCATCAAACCTGTGTCAATAAGTGCCCTCTCTACTCGGGCACGAGTCCGCACTTCCTCCCTCTGAGCCTCAGTCAAGGGAGCGACTTCAGAAAGCCTCTTATACCGAGCCTCCATATCTTTGATAAGGTCACCTGACTGGTTATGGTGACTCGCCTTAGCTTCAATCTCCCTCAGAGTCCTACTCGAGTCGCAGTCAGCTCCCAATAAAGCCTGACGTCTCTCTCCCAAGATGACCTGAGTCGCTCCCATCTCCCTCTCGTACTAGTCCAAGTAGACAGTGGTCAAGATGGTACTCTTCCTGCTCCTGAAGATAGCCCTGGGTGGGAAAGCAGTGTATGTCCAAGCCCTCGAGAAGAATGAGAAGCTGGCTGGATCCCTCATAGCTAATAGCACCACCTCCATGGTACGGATGTCCTCCCAATCGCCCAACGGCTCCTGTAAGGCCCCGAACTGCCTGGACATCAAGCAGGGTATGTAGAAGGATGACCAGCAGAACCCTGGAACCCTTACTATATAGGACTCCTGAAATATCCTCCTGGTCTGTAACCTCCAGTGAGGTACCCACCAGCGAATGTCTGAAGTGGATAGCCTAGCCATCATCAGCTCCCAATCATCTTGGCCCTGCTGCCTAGGAAAACCTCTCCGGGAAATCACCCAAGGGCACTGAGTCGGCAAAGCCCCTGGAAAAGCCTCGAGCCTCTCCTGCAGCCATAAAGTCAGCACAGCCGGACTCCCAGACCTCATGAAACGGTCTCCTCTAGCCATCCTATCGATGCCATGAAGGGTCTCACCCAAAACCAGTGGGAGAATGTCCTTCCCGGCCACACAATCTCGACCATTTCCAAGAGACCGCCATGACAGATCCCCACAGACTCAGCAGTGAACAGAGTCGAAAATACGCAGAGGATAAAGGTATCCATAGCCACCATGGTCGTAGCCATATCCGGAGACCCAAACCTGCCCGGGATGTCAGAAAGGTCAATCCTGTCCGGAGCAATAATCATCCTCTCAGCCTCTCCCAGAGAAATCTGCGAGAAAGATGCAAGCTTTGCCGCCACCTAAGCACATCTTCGATCGTAGGAATCGATATAGCCTAAATTTCGGGACCCCCAATCAAGGCTCGGAAGTCTTCATGCGTTGGGACAATCTCATTGTAAGAAAAGCAGTAAACGTGTCTCCGGACGTCCCAAAACCTTGCTGCTGCTCTCAAAAGGTCCCAATCGGGCGGGAGATCCCTCAAATGCCATAAAGACTTGATCTTGAATGAAGAATCAAACAATCCCTTGTGAGATTGAAAGTTGTATCTCACCCAAGACTGAAGATCGGACAGAAAACGGTCTCTCTTCCCCCTTTGCAATCTAGCGGGCTTCTCCATTGAAAAATGATCAAAGATGGTGTCTTTAGGTCCAATATGTGCTCTGGGAACAGTTGGGACAAGTCTAGGTTGAAAATGAAATGAAATGGCCAAGCCTTGGTTTTATTCTAAAAATAACCAGTCCAGACAGAACTGTGAGCCGCACGGCCTCATTTGCCCCAGAGACCAGACCGCACGGCTTCATTTGCTCGATGTAAAGACAATGCGCAGCAACCAAGTTGCTGCCCAAAGGGAGTTTTTCACCCCACTTTTCCAACCAAAACCTGTACAAAAACATGTCCAAAGACCATCCATGCAGTTATATATCATTATATATCATTTTGGCCCAGTTTCAGCCCCAATTCCAAGCAAAAAACTGCCCCGAGGCTCAAGTAATATGCAAATTAATAAACCATAAAATAGAAAAGTAAATAAAACAGTAGTACATTGTTTTCGCCCCATCGGCGCCCAAATAAAGCAAAAAAATAACCAAAATGTGCATAAAACTTGTTCATTGTTTGTTTTTCTTCCTAATTCAACTCTAGAGACCTCCTAGGCCTCCGATACTTCTTCTTCATCGCTACTCAGCTCATAGACTCTAGCCTCCCTCATCAAGTCCTCTGTGTCACTCACGTCAGAAAGATGGACATTCTCATGCTCGTACTCGGCCAGCTGCTCTAGGATGCCAGCATTGGGTCCTTGCCCCCGAGGAATGGCACTAGAAGAGTACTCTGAGGCTGAAGAGGTGGATGTCGTGCTCCCAACGTGCTTTCTCTTGCGCCCGGGCTCCTGCACGTTTGCTGCGGCCTTGGAAGTGCAGGCCAACTTCCTCAGAAGGGACCGGCACACGTCCTTCCAGCCCCTATTCTGCCTAACCAAGTTGTCATAAGTCCGAGCTGGAACCTGAGAAAAAGAAAAGAAAATCTCAGAAAAATCTCAGAATTGCAAAAAAGCAAAGAAATCTGAAAGAGAAGGGAAAAGACCCTAAAAGTGTACTTTACAAGGTCTTGTCCAGGCGGCAGAGTATACTGGGGCTCCCTCGTATCGGGGACAGGTATCCTCAACCTCCTTGGTACTCCGTGGACCACATAGGAAAGGTGAGCAGGAGGGATCGGCAGATCAGAAGGCTCGGCCTCCCCATACCCCTGAGTGACAGCTAGCTTCACTAGGTTCTGTGGTGTCCTCAGTCGCTGCTCCACAAACACAGCATATGGGGTATCCAGATCAAAATACTCCTCGGCGGCCACGCCTGCCTGATATCTCTCTATCTCATCCGCCTGCCAGTCCCTGGGCTACAGCATCCGTGCTGGAGGATCATGAGGGGTAATGGCATCCAGTGGAGGGATATGGCCATTCTGCCTAGAAAATCGATCCCCCAGATAGATGACATCGCATGTCAGCCCGATCAACCACCGCCTCTGCCTAGTCACCTCCACGGCCTCTCCTAGCAGAATCTCCGGGTACCTCCCCCAAGGGTAAAAATCCACCCCATCGTGCCCATCTCTGTTGATAACTGGCCTCACCATCTTGTAATCAAAGGTGATCCGGGTCTTCCCGGTGAACTTATCTCTCGCATCTCCCCTCCAGCGGACCATAGCGGGAAAGATGGTAGCATCGCTCTGTTGGTTCCACGGAAAGAACCTGATCACCTCACAAAACCAGACCTGCATGTTCAAAACATCAAAAAGGTCATTTTCTCTCATAAAAGTCTCAAAGACAGAAAGTAAAAGAGAAAGGAAAGTGAGACTACCTCAAGAGCAAAGGAGAAACAATCCATGGAGGCAGCCTTATTCCGGCTGTACAGATCCAGGGAGAAGTATAGCTCCGCCAATCCGGCCTCACCCCATGAGACCGTCCCAATCCCATCCACATCCTCCAGAGAGTCGAGGAGGCAAGTCATAGCCAGAGTCCCAGAATTGGCAAAGATGGTGACTGACAGCATCAACCACACAAAGGCTCTAGCAAGCTGGTGGGCAGTCACCTCACTAGCAGCAAAATCCCGCATGCAGTTCTGGACTGCCACCTCGACGTTCCTCGTCTCCATTCCGAGCCCCTTGGGAATAAGCTCAAACCCGACCAAAGCCCTGAACTCCTCCGCCGTGATATGGTCCCTCCAAGTCACAGGCCTCCCGGTGAACTGTAAGCCCGTGATAGCAGTGAAATCGGCCGGAGTCACCGTCAGCTCCCCCCAGCTAAGATGAAAGATGTGGGTGGTGTCCCACCAGAACTCAGATAGGGCCTGGACCAAGCCCTTGCTCTTGGAGGTAATGTGAATACCTCTACCGATAGCCTCAATAAACATATCCAAGCCCGTAGCCCTCACCAGCTGCTTAGGGTTCGCCCCATTCTTCTCAAAATCAGGCATCCTCTGCCATAGCCTGACTGCAATCTCGGAAGGCCCCCTAGACTTGTTCTCCTGTAGACAAGCACAACAAAAGAAATGTGTCAGTCTTTTTCAAAAAAGCATGCATATATTCAAAAGTGCACATACTTTCAAAAAGAAAAGCATCCAATAAAATTTTTCTAGCATCCTTTGCATGAAAAACGTGTCTTTCATCACTTGAAACGCATCGAGTCAAGCACATTGCTCTCCTAAGCACAAAATCACAATTTTCAAAATTATTTGCACATAAGCATTAATTTTTCCTCAAAATAAAAAATAAAAAAATGGCATGCATGAATCCTTTTCATCGTCCAAAATCCTGTTTTCTCATCTATGATCTAGTTCTAGCACATGCAAGAACTCCGTCACCTCTTAGACAATTATCCCTCTTACCTTTATTTTCGAAAAGAAAAAGTGGGTCATTCTCATTATTCTTGTCAAATAAATTGCACATGCATGTTCTTTCATCTTCTTAGCCTCATAGGTTAGTCATTAAGATTTCAAAATCATCATCAAAAATCCTAGGAAAATTCGAGAAATTCCTAAAACTCGAGTCAAGCCCTAGAACCAATCAAAATCCAATCAAAATCGACGGAATTGAGCAAATTAAGAATGCTTACCCCAACCGATTGAGGATTCGTGGATTTGTGCTCCCTCCTACCCGGGTAAAGCTCCGATGGAGGTGTAAGGATGTCATACTTCCTCTCCGTACGGACAAGCTCGTTCCTCCTCCTCCGAGTGGCCTCGGAGATGTTCCTCCTCGCTTGCCTTGGTATCGGATTCCCCTCCGGATCCATTCCAAATCAGTAGAGGCAAAGGGAATTGAAGGATTTTGGAAAAATTCTCTCCCTCCTCTCTCTCTTCCTCGGCAGTCTTGGGCGGCAATAATGCCCAGTCCCTGTTCAAATTCTGTTTTAAATAATCTGGAAAAATCAGGCTTCTAGCCGTACGGCTTCTTTTGCCTCCCTCTCATGTCGGGCGGCTTCTTTCGCTCTGAGCAGAAATTACCTCTTTGCCCCTGGACTTTCCACTTGGGCATATAATTCCTGTTATCCTTTAACTATTATAATGTCGTTTTCAGAAGATATCCTTTATCTCCTTATGCAAATAGACTTTCTTCCCCAGTCGCCTCCGTTACTTCCGTTATAACGGGATAACGCTAGGTGACAACCTCCGAATTGTCAGAATTCTAAACTTTAGCTACCTCTATCACGAATAGTGAAGTACGCTCAAGTTCTCTAAACTCAAGATACCTCTATCACAGATAGTGAAGTACGCTCAAGTTCTCCAAACTTTAGCCACCTCTATCACGAATAGAGAAGTACGCTCAAGTTCTCCAAACTTTAGCTACCTCTATCACAGATAGTGAAGTACGCTCAAGTTCTCCTAACTTTAGCTACCTCTATCACAGATAGTGAAGTACGCTTAAAGTTATCCAAACTTTAGCTACCTCTATCACAGATAGTGAAGTACGCTCAAGTTCTTCAAACTTTAGCTACCTCTATCCACTCGATAGTGAAGTAAGCTCTAGTATCCAATCAGGTGACAACCTCCATTAATTGTCAAATCAGGTGACAACCTCCATTAATTGTCAAAATCTCAAGGATCCTAGACATCGTTCCTAACCTATCTAGTGATGCTTGAACTACGATCAAGGCTTGATTCCTCCGGGATACGTAGGTAGCCTTTCATAAAAGGTCCAGCCATCCGACCGCAGTGGTCACCCTGTTCCTTCATCGCTCCTCAGTGGTGAAATAGCCCCTCATAGAAGTCCAGATATCCGACCACATCGGTCACCTCTAGCATATCCCCAGCAGGATCAATGGCTTGACCTCTTAGGTCACTTTCTCTTCTAATTGTCCCCAGCAAGAGACCAGCTTCTCTTCGCTATTCCCCTGTGGATCTTTTCTGAACTACGGCATGGCTTGATTCCTCCGGGATACGTAGGTAGCCTTCCAGAGGTTCAGCCACTCGATCACCTTGGTCACCCAATCCATCTCGGCATTCGCTAGATTGGATCCTTTTCTATCGACAACCCCACTTGCCCTGCAAGTGACGTTGCCGAGGGGCTTCTGTAAGTACCCAAATCTGGCTCATGCCTTCCGATAAAGTTTCCCGGTAATTCCCCGGACTTTCCTAGAGTTCCGGAACAATTCCGGAACTGTTCCAAAACATTTAAGGGCTGAAGGGAATGCTTGGTAATTAAGAAACACGTTTTTCTTAATCCAAGAATCCTTCTAGAATTGCCACCTTGCATGATTCTAGAAACATGCTGAGTCACACAGGATAATGCCGCACGGCTGCATTAGCCAAGGACCTCTGGCCGCACGGCTTCATTAGCCTTATCCAGACTGCCTATAAATAGAGCCCTCCTCTACCCATTTAACAACAACAATCAGAGCAATACCAGCATAAAAACACTCTCTAAATACTCCACGAAGATCAGGAAGTTGAAGGTGCCAAGAAGCCACCCCCCTCCTCCTTGAAGCCTCCAAAAGTTGGTCCTACCGCTAGGCAAAACCCCAAGAAGAAGAGGCCACCACCATTGGTAACCTCTCACTCCCTTACCTTGCATAATGCTTGTCTATATGATTTAATTGCTCATTGCATGCATATATTGTCATTATCTTGCTTGGGACTTGGCATTTATCATTAAAGATCCTATCTTTATCATATCCCCCTCCCCCTTTTGCATCCTTTGCATGAAATAGGCATCATTTGCTCATAAAAATGTGATCTTTAGCATCCTTTGCTCATAAAAAATGTAATCTTTATGTTAAAGGTGCATCCTTTGCACCTAAAAGCCCCCATTTTACATCAAAAAAATGCATCCTTTGCACATAAAAATCATGTCTTTATCATAAAGGTGCATCCTTTGCATCTAAAACCCATTTTCATGCATCCTTTGCATCAAAGATCATCTTTTTATCATCAAATTAGCATCCTTTGCATATTAAATACTATTTTCCCCATAAAAATGCATCATTTGCATAAAAATCATGTCTTTATATAAAAATGCATCCTTTGCAAATTAAATGCATCCTTTGCAACCCAAAAATGTCATCTTTTCACTAAAAATGTCATGTTTACATGCATTCCCCCATGTCCCCATTAGCAACCTTGGAACGGACCGGTGTAAAGATCCTATCTTTACATCGTTTCTTCCATTAAAGGTGCCACAATCTCTTTAGAAAGGGATAAACCTTGAACCTATATCTCCGATTATCACTTAAGACGAGTATGAAGCATCCATATAAGCTCAATCGTCTTAAGGTGTAGGATTGATGGGCTAAGGCCACTCCTTTCCTAAGGAACCTCATTTTGGACTATAAAAGAGAGTCTTTCTCTAGATCACGCAAGTCCCGAGGTTAAAAAAGCGATGATCACAAGTCCAAGATGAGGACGGGATCAAAATCCCGAATACATAAATCCAAGAAATCCCGAGCGACAACCAACAAATGGTTTGTACGTCCGGAAGACAACTTGGGACATTCCCTCCCCTTTTATTCAAACACATGCACACAAGAAAGCACGCAAGAAAGCACGATAAACGGAATCTAGGGAGACTTGCTACGGCAAGGCACCTTGAGTGAACGACGATCCGTTCTTCCCAAGGGGTAACTTAACCTCCGAACCCATAAAAACCTTTTTTTCAAAGTTTTGAGGAAATCAAAATGGCGTGGCGACTCCGTTTTTCAAATTAAACCGGATGTTTTCAAACTCGCGTGAATCCGATCTAAAAACACAAAATTTAGAATTTGGGCACACATTCACAGTTTGGCGACTCCGCTGGGGAACTCCCAAAGGAGAAAAGCTTTCATTTTTAAAATAAACGATACCCGGTATATAGGTGGAAACCAATAACCTTCCTGTATCGCTCCCTAACCCGGGGCTTGGGATAAACGGTGGTTTAACAATCCCACGTACCGGTATCACTTTTCGAAAAAAAAAAAAAGTAAAAGAAAGATTTTCCCTTTGAGCGGGTTAGACTCCCATCGTGGATTCCGTTTATCTTGCTTGCTTTCTTTGCCTTGCATTGCGTCATTTGCATCTTGGGATTTGTGCATACTTTGAACAAGAAGCCTTCTCAAGGCTAAAAGGTGCCTAAAATATTCGGGAAACAACCTGAAATAGCAAAGATAGAGCAAATAAGTTCTCTACTGTTTGAGCAAAGGATTTTCTATTTAATAAGAGTTTTTCCAGTTTCACTGTCCTCTTCTCTCTAAGGATCTCAAACATCACAGCCATGTTCATGACAGTGCCTGTGTTACTCTTCACTGGTGTTATACGGTCACAAGTAAAAACAAGGTAACAGTATAACACCAGTGAAGAGAAAACAGAACTTTCCTCCAATTTTTCAATCTCCACCTTCCATTTACTCAAGATCCTGATTGCAGAACCTTCCTCATGAGCTTGAAAGCTGGCGGTGTTGCCCTCAATCTCACAGTAGCAACCGTGAGAAAACATGCAAAGCAACCGTGAGATTGAGGGCAACACCGCCAGCTTTCAAGCTCATGAGGAAGATTCTGCAATCAGGATCTTGAGTAAATGGAAGGTGGAGATTGAAAAAAATTGGAGGAAAGTTCTATTTTCTCTTCACTGGTGTTATACTGTTAACTTGTTTTTACTTGTGACCGTATAACACCAGTGAAGAGTAAAACAGGCACTGTCACAAACATGGCTGTTATGTTTGAGATCCTTAGAGAGGAGGACAGTGAAACTGGAAATTTTTTTTATTAAACAGAAAATCCTTTGCTCAAACAGTCGAGAACTTGTTTGCTCTGTCTTTCTTGGTCTAAGATGTAGTTGTGGATGAGAACGACTCTCATTTTGTTTATAAATGTTAATTTAATTCATCATTGTAAAATTATATATTTTACAACAAAAAATTAAATATTAATATTTAAAATTATTCACAATAGTAATAATTTAGGTCTATCTAAAAGCCGAAATTTCTTTATTTTTGATTATAAAGCAAGTAGACAAAGTGATATTTGCATTTCATATAATCGTGCATTTCGGGATGGGATAGGTTTATCAAACAGGCACTTAAAGGATAGAGTAGGTCGTTAGGTAGGGACACCATTATCCTTTAGTTTAGTTTGAACTAGAGCTCAAGATTTGTATCACTAAGAAGCCAACCCCAATTCTAAACCTAATTTTAAATATTAACAATTTACAATTATTCACAATATTAATAGGTAAAAAATCCCATCAGCCCCAATTTAAGGCAGCATGGAGCATTACAATGGAAAAATTGTTTCCCGAGAGTATCAATTTCAACAAGACATTCTTGAACTCTCGCGCTTTCACCAAAAACAACACCGAAAACTTATTGACAGGAGGTATAGCATGCCATGCATCTAGTCTCTAAAAGATTGGAAGATTGATTGGGATCTGCTTCGTGCTTTTGGGATTCGGAGTGACATGTGTTCACCCTATCGTACAATGATCTGATGCCAACGATGGAGGATTTTCGAGCACGGCGGGTGTGGGCCGAGTCGAGGATCGTGGCATTTCCTCGAGACGCAGACAATCGATTACGGAGCAACTATACGAATTCTTGGGATTATCGGCGGGTGGGTATCGGGCATTGTCGTTGACGATAGATTCATAGACTTGACTCATATAGCCGCATTGAGTCGGACCCGCCCGACTGTTTGATCTATCCACTTCCTTAGATATATTCATGTTGCTCATTACGTCTGCGCACTACTTGCGGCTACATCGGAGTGTGTCCGGCTACGCCGTTAGAGATCATCAGCACTGAGAGGTGATCGAGGAGTTGACATTCGGCATATTCAATGCGGACGGGGAGCGATGGACATCATTCCACTGTTGCTAGCGGAGACATACCACGGCATTGATAGATTAGCCGGAGGATCCAAGTACATGGGTTCGAGCGGCCCAGATTACTATCATTGTGGGCGTATGAGAGATTGCGCTTGATCTCGCCATCGCTAGAGGGGCAAAGCGGCATTACCTTGGGTGACTGGACGGCGCGAGGATATTGAGGGATGCCGCTGCGAGAGTTGGCATAGGAGGTTGGCCTTGGCCCGATATGAGACCGCAAACTGTACTATTGGATTCCGGCATGGGGATTGCGGACTATGAGAGATATTCGGGATGAGACAAAGGATTGTCCGACTTAGGGACTACATGTATCTTCCTTTTTGCATTCCATCTCTAGTGAGCAGACAAGTACGGATACCCGCAGCAGACCATTCGGACTTTGAGAGAGCGGTTGACGACTAATACCATGCCGATGATTATGGCGAGCCTCGAGACTACACATTTCTTTGGCAGTAGCATTTCTAGAGGGCTTTCTTCCGATATGACCACTACTCCGTCGGACTAGAGGTAGCACATTTCGACCAACGAGTATCGATATGGTACGAGGAGCGGCAAGGTCTGTACGGTGATGATAGAGGCTCGACACCGAGAGTATTTTGGGGCGAGACTATTCTTCCACGGAAATTAAGAGACATAGAGGCCAAGAGCAACCACGATGAAATCACTGGCGACATTGCAGGCGGATTATGAGAGACGGGAGCTTCGGAGAGCCGCTTTGAGAAATGATCCGAAGTGATAGCTCGCGAGAGAGGCCTTGAGGCGGGGAAAGAAGCGTGCGAGAGCTACCAGACTGGATTGATCCACCGGCTCACACAATGCACGAGCCGGGGACGAGGTCGGGCCCGGCTTTTCAACATACCTAGACCAAAGACCTCCCGGGGACCGAGGCGGAGGAAGAGTAGAGATTCGAGTTCTGGAGCGGGAATGAGTTCCTAGACACTTTAAGAAGATCTGTTAATATATTGTTAAATATGAGTTAGAAGCTTTAAATTTATTTTAAGAAGATCTGTGTTACTTTTAAGTTTGTAATTCAAATTTAGGGAAGATAATACGTTAATTACTTCTAAACTGTTAATATATTATGAAATCAAATAATTATTAACATCCCAATTTTGTTTCATCCGTCGATTAAATTGAGTGTACGTATAATATATGGATTGCAATGCATGAGTGATGTCTGTTAACGATGATCGTAGTTGGATGTACAAGCGGAAGTTGCCGAATCATTGCAGTATCAATCCTGAGTTTATAAGAGGGTTGATGGGGTTTATTGAATTTGCTAAATCAAATCCCAGTCACATGAATAAAGATGGTAAGATTAGGTGTCCATGCACCATCTGTTGTAATGTCAAGTATCTAAGCTTGATCGATACTCAGAAACATCTTTTGCGTAACGGGTTTGAAGTTGGGTACAAACGATGGACTCGTCATGGTGAGCAAATGATATTGCGCACAAATGTTGCGAATAATCCCCCCGAGAATATTCATGTACCTCTCAAACCTATTATTCAGGACAATGAAGAACCACCTTTGAATATGGAAGATATGGTTAGGGATGCAGCCGGTCCTGAATTCGATTGGTCAGATAACCAACAGCAAGAACCAACCTCTGCAGCCAAGAAATTTATTGATGCTATAGACTCTGCAAAAGAAAAGGTCTATCCAGGTTGCGAGATCAGTGTGTTGGAGGCTATGGCTGAGCTCCTTAACATAAAGGCTGATTGTAATATTAGCCAGTCATCTTATAATCGTATCATGAAAGCAATTAAGCGGATGTTGCCGAAAGAGAATAAGATGGTTACAAACTTTTATGAGACAAAGAAGTTGGTTGGGCAGATTGGGTTATGTTATGAAAAGATTGATGCGTGTAAGAATGACTGCATGCTATTCTACAAGGAAGATTCACAGAAGACAGAGTGTTCAATTTGCGGACAAAGTAGATATAAGCCAAATCGGAGGGGGAGTTCAAAACACAAGAAAAACAAACCACATAAGCAGCTGTGTTACATGCCCTTGATTCCAAGACTGCAACGCCTCTACGCGTCTAAATCTACTGCAGAGGCAATGCGTTGGCATAAGGAAAGTTTGCGTGAAGAGGGTGTGTTGATTCATCCCAGTGATGGGGAGGCATGGAAACACTTTGATGAGACTTATCCTAACTTTGCGTCTGAAGCAAGAAATATACGGTTATGCATCTGCTCTGATGGTTTCAATTCGTTTGGTCCTGGGGCAAAATCTTACTCTTGTTGGTCGGTAATAGCCACTGTCTACAATCTTCCGCCCTGTTTGTGTATGAGTGTTCCCTATACGTTCTTGTCGTTATTCATCCCCGGCCCAAACAGCCCTGGGAGGAACATTGACGTCTATCTCCGACCTTTGATGGATGAATTGAAGCAGCTTTGGGAGGATGGGGTCGAAACGTGGGATGCTTTCAGGCAAGAGAATTTCAGCATGAAGGCTGCGTTGATGTGGACAGTTAATAACTTCCCTGCATATGGGATGTTATCAGGTTGGAGCACCCACGGGAAGTTGGCATGTCCGTATTGTATGAGTGACACAAAGTCTTTCACGTTCACGCACTCTGGAAAACCATGTTGGTTCGATTGCCATAGACAATTTCTTCCGGAGGACCACCCATTCAGGACCCAGAAGAATGCGTTTAAAAAGAACAAGATTGACCATGATGAGGCCCCGATTCGTTTCAGTGGTGACACGGTCTATGAGAAGGTATCTACATTGCCCGATCCTCGATGGGGGAAAAAGTTTTCGAAGACCAAAATATAAGGGTTTGGGACTACCCATAACTGGACCAAGAGGAGTATATTTTGGGAGCTGCCATACTAGAAAACAAATCTCATTCGACATAACCTTGACGTGATGCACATTGAGAAGAATGTATTCGATAATGTTTTTAGCACGTTGATGGATTTCAAGAGAACAACTAAAGACAACGAAAAAGCTCGAATGGACCTTAAGGAAATCTGTAAGCGGTCGGCCTTAGACTTGGTACACGTCAATGGTAAACCAGTTAGACCGATGGCTCAATACGTGCTTACAAAGGAAAAGAAACTCCTCCTCCTGGAATGGCTCAAGGATTTAAGGCTTCCAGATGGTTACGCGTCTAACATTGGTAACTGTGTCAATGTAGAGGAGGGGAAAGTGCAGGGTTTGAAGAGTCACGATTGCCACGTTTTGATGGATAGGCTACTTCCGATTGCTCTCAGGGGTCTCTTGCCTGACAATATCTGGGTGGCATTAACAGAGTTAAGTGAGTTTTTCCGAGAGTTAACATCGACCACACTGCGTGTTGATCACATGAAAAAGCTTGATGAGAGCATCGTAGTGACTTTGTGCAAACTTGAGAAGATATTTCCTCCTTCATTCTTTGATTATATGGAGCATTTACCGGTCCACTTGGTATACGAAGCTAGAGTCGGTGGTCCAGTTCAATACAGATGGATGTATCCATTTGAGAGGTAATTGATTTTATTCTATTTCTAAATAATTTGAGCGTTAACAATATACCTTCTTTAACATTATTTATGTTTTAATCTAAGAATGACTTTTAGGTATCTAGGCCAATTGAAAAGGAAGATGAGCAATAGAGCCATGGTCGAGGCCTCAATTTCAGAGGCTGTTATTATAGATGAGATTGTTGCCTTTGTCGGAACATATTTTCCTCCTGATGTTGATACGAGATTGACTAGGGTTGACCGCAATTACGATGGTGGTTGTCCGTCTACGGGAAACATCTCTGTATTTTCATCCCCTGGTCGGTTCCTCGGCAAACGGGTTGGTACGCGTACGTTAACCACTAAAGAGTTTGCCGCGGTCGAAACGTATGTTCTTTTTAACTGTGACGAGGTTGGGGAATATATCAAGTAAGTCATTGATGTTATGTTTACGCCTCGTCGATTAAATTATGCATGTTTAATTACCTGCATATGAAATGCCTTGTTTAACCCTATTGCAGAATATTTGAAGATTTAGCTCAGGATTTATCTCCAGAACTCATCGCAACTAGGACAGACAGAGAATTTTCAAACTGGCTAAGGAAATATGTAAATATTTCGTTTCATTCAAATTTATTCTATACACTTTTTTAACATTCAATCTTAAAATTGTATTAAATTGGTTACATATTGTCTTATAGATAGCTGAACATCCGGGTGATGCCAAAGCTGCGAGGTTAAGACATTTAGCATCAACTCCGTACTTGAACGTTCATTTATACAACGGTTATTTCGTGAATGGCTATGTGTTTCATACCAAAGCTTATGGGGGCTCTAAATTAACGTGGAAAAGCGGTGTGAAGCTTAAAGGAAACCTTGATTATTATGGCGTCCTGAAAGAAGTAGTCGAGGTGGAGTATTTGGGTAGAAACAGTGTTGTCTTGTTCAATTGTGATTGGCGAGATGCTGTGCGAGGTGTTAAGAAGCACGCCATATTTGACCTCGTCGATGTAAAGGACTCGTCCAGACATAATGGCGACGACGTCTTCATCTTAGCATCTCAAGCACAACAGGTATACATGACTCCCTACCCTCGTCGCGACCCGACGGATGGTGGGGCTGCGGATGACCAAGGCTAGGAGCATGATTGACAACCTACCCTCATCGACAACTACAGAGTCGTCATTAGAAACACCCTATCAAGAGGATGAAATGCCAGTGCCACCTAACGTTTCATCAGCTAATCATCCATTAGATGATGTCACTCATATTCGTCAAAATGTTGATGAACCCGAGGAGGATTTCTTACCAGTGAATTTGCCACCTCCTCCGCCTCGTTCAGGTCATCTCGCACACATTGATATTGATGAATCAGAGGAAGAGGAAGAGGAAGAGGAAGAGGAAGAGGAAGAGGAAGAGAAACCAGAATTTGATTCATCAGAGTCCGAAGACGAAGATGAAGAACTCGAGTTTTGTAGTAATTCAAAGTCCAGTGATGATGATGGGGACGAAGATTAATAATAGTTCAAAGTTTTATATGTATTGTGAATGCTTTAGATTATTAGAACTTTAAAGTTTTATATGTATTGTGAATGCTTTAGATTATTAATAGTTTAAAGTTTTATATGTATTGTGAATGCTTTAGATTATTAGAACTTTAAAGTTTTATATGTATTGTGAATGCTTTAGATTATTATTAATAGTTTAAAGTTTTATATGTATTGTAAATGCTTTAGATTATTAGAACTTTAAAGTTTTATATGTATTGTGAATGCTTTATATTATTAATAGTTTAAAGTTTTATATGTATTGTGAATGCTTTATATTATTAGAACTTTAAAGTTTTATATGTATTGTGAATATATTGTTTCCTGTTGTTAAAGTTGTATATTTTAATATTTTTACTGTAATACAGATATGAATTCTAGTAGAAAGGGTAGGAAGACACAACCCATCTACACATCTATTCTTGGGGACGCAGTCCCGATCCGATGTGATGATGCCGATGTCGACCCTACACACAGTAGTACTAGCTCCACCTCTGGGGCCGATACTCATACTGCTGTTGATTCTGAGGGGAGGATATTTGTCCATATATCGTCACTTTATGACCAGTAAGTAACTCTTCATTAATTTGATATAAGTTGGTTCCTTTTTGTTTTATATATAATTCATTATTTAAGTTAAAATGTTATTGTATAAATATACTTGGCAGGTTTGTAGGTGGATACCCTACCCCAGGGACTAAGATCGGGCAGTATTGGCGGTCTCGGCTCATGACACAGTTTTGGCCCAACTGGAAATCATTGCCACCGAGGCAGAAGGAGGATGCGTGGGGGAGTTTAAGGTAATGTGTTAATGGTTTTTATTTAAAACTTAAATGTTAGTTTGTTATTAAAATGTTATAATTAATAATGATTATACTCTTTTAGTTTTGTAATGTTATCGTTATATGTTGTAGGGGAAATATTGTTGGGCGCCGAAAATCGACGAGGCGACGGCTAGATTTATTTTCGATAAACAGGCTCACAAGCTATTTACGGATCATATTGGTAACATATTTATCTATCTTTAATTAGTTTAATTAACAATGATTATACTCTTTTAATTTTATAATGTCATCATTATATGTTTACGAGATATTCATATTTTTTATAGGTAACACGAAGAAACAATTTTATACTAAGCAGCTCGAGGCAAAACAACAGCCCTTGACACCTACTTGGATGACCGAGTAGGTGTTTCTTCAATTTTGCGAATATTGGGCGTCGGATGCGGCGAAAGCTAAGGCCGAACAGGCTAAGGCAAATAGAGCAGGCTCCTCAGGGTCGGCGACGAAGCATACCATGGGGACGATCCCGGTCGGCGAGCATCACTACCGCATGGTATGTATGTTAGTTTAAATGTAGTAGTGTATGCATGCTTTTAAATAGGTTTATGTACATATGTTAGCTGGGAGCCAAGCTGATGCTATGAAATCCATGGTTTTAGTGTAAATGTAGTGTATGCATGCTTTTAAATCAGTTTAAATGCTGCATTTATACAATTTCAAAGTAATAATCTCGCTTATTTTATTTATAGGAAAGGGATCATGGTCCGAATGTCAGTTTTTTGGATGTTTACACTAGCACCCATGTTCGGACAGGTACAGCGCCCGATCAACCTCCGCAATGGGTTGACGATCGCTCTGCTAATGCCTTTGTAAGTAAACTATCATTAAATGACTTGATTTTGAATATGTAAATTTATTTATGTACATTACATTGTGTATATAATTATAATTGTTTGTTTTATTTTGACAGAGTTCATATCAAGCCGCCGTTCTTCCCGAAGGAATGCCTCCCGGCCATCCCGTTCCCTTCGTGCCTGATGTTTGGCGCTCGGTCATCTCTGAGGGACATCCAAAGAGAGGATACCGAGTGTTAGGGATGGGGGATTACGGGCGGCAATGCTTGTCGACGTCGACCGGTCGTCGACCAAATGTTGTCCCGCCCACGTTTCATGATCTGAGGGTCGACACTCTGCAGGCTGAGTTGGCTGAGGAGAGGGCAAAGCTTGCGGAGGCTTTGGCGGCTCAGGCGCAGATGCAGGAGGAGAATGCTCGGCGTCATGCAGAGACTGATGCCAAATTTGCGATGTTGATGGCTCGTATGGATCAGGGTAATTTCTAGCCTCCCCCGAGTTGATTACGGACTATTTTAGACTTGTTTGTACTATTTTATACTTGTTTGTAAACATTTGAGATATTTAGAACCCGCGATAGCCCCTCCCCCCCCCCTCTCCCCCCTATCCCCCCCTATCCCCCCTCTCCCCCCTCCAGATTTGGTACGGTGATATTTAGTCTTTAGTTTGGTACACTGATATTGATTTTTTGTTATATAGTTTTAATTTTAAAAATTGAATTGTTATATCAGGTACAAAAAAATTTGGTTAATTGATATTTTAAATTATTTTTTTTTAATTTATTTCAGTATCAGCGACGGAAATTTCCGTCGCTGGATCAATTAATTTTAATTTAATTTATGTTTTCAGCGGCGGAAATTTCCGTCGCTGGAATAAAAATTAAATTAAAATAAATTAATTTCAGCGACGGAAATTTTCGCCGCTATATCAATTAATTTTAATTTAATTTTTTGTTTTCAGCGGCGGAAATTTTCGTCACTGGAATAAAAATTAAATTAAAATAAATTAATTTCAGCGACGGAAATTTCTGTCGCTGAAATTAATTAATTTTAATTTAATTTTTATTCCAGCGAAGGAAATTTCCGCCACTGAAATTAATTTAATTTAATTAATTTTTATTACAGCGACGAAAATTTCCGTCGCTGAAATGAAAATTTAATTAAATTAAATTGATTTAACGGCGGAAATTTCCGTCGCTGTAGTAAAAAAAACACCGGCAGAAATAATTTTGTCGGTAAAATCAAAATATACCGGCGAAATTTGAGCCGTCGGAGCTCAGCGGCGGGACAATAGCGGCGGACCACCGACGGAACTTTTCCGTCGGTGTTTAATTTTAGCGACGGAATTTTGGATTTAGCGACGGAAATTTCCGTCGCTAAAACCTGTTTTTCTGGTAGTGAATACCCAAAATCGGTGCTTGGGTTGAGCAACTGGATAATGGATGAAACTAAGAAACATAAACAACCTTCCACATTCAGGATTGATTTTTTTTTTTGAATATTTTCATTGTACTTTTTTTTTTACTGTTCAATTCGTTATTGTTGGGTCGAATATAGTTTATTGATATAAAAAATTTAAATATCCTTAAAAAAATTAGCAAACCCGATAAACTTTAAAAAGTTGTTCTAGGTGTATAAGTTGTTGATCATCTATATTACAATAGACAACGGAGGTAACCGTCGAGACAAAGAGCGGATGTGATTGAATCTCCAAAAATTGATCCAAACAGCCCAACTTTTCATGCCCAGCAACCGTTTGTAACTTCCGCTGATTTCTTTACGACTCCTAGGGCAGTTACACAACCTCCATTCCAACACCCCCCCTATCACATACGCATTTATAAATAGACGCAGCCATCTCATTTTCATCTTAGCAGTTTATCGTGAGTTTCATGAGCAGGGGAAAAAAAAAGCTGAGTTCTTGATGGCTATGATTGAATTTCATTCCGGTGGCTTTTATTATTGCATTTTTTGTTACGAAGAATAAGTAATTGATTGATGTGTTTTTAATTAACTGTTATTTAGATTCCATTCGCTATTGGTTTGAGTTTTGTTTTTGTTTGTAGAATTTATATTTGTTTGGCCAGGTTGACGTAATTCATTAGGGAAGGAGGTAAAATCATTACTTTCTAGCCATGCAAACTTGGTTACCTGTAAGTATGTAAGTATCTGTGGGTTATTTATATACTGAAATTTGATGTATTCTTTAGTCTGTAAATTGCTCTTCAATTTTATTTTCTTAATTGATTGATTGTTTCATTCCATCATTCTTTTTCTGATTTTTGAAGGGGAGAGGGTCTATGGCTTTGTGAGGAAATTTTTAGGGCTGTGGTTAGGGGTTTCCAAAATTTGATTTTTGAAACTGATTCAAAGCTTCTTCATGATCGCCTATAGTCATAAGACATGGACCTATCAAAGTATGGCGGTATTCTGCCAATGATCAGAGATCTCTTGGGTGGTCAACCTTCCTATTCTATCAAAGTTGTAAAGCGTAGTGGTAAAGCTTTGGCCGGTTGTATTTATCGGTCTTCTCGAAATATTGAAAGCCTTAACATTTGAGTTGAGATACCATTGTTTGAGGAAATTCATTTTGGGAGAGGGAGAGAGGGTATTATATAAAGTTCAAACTGCAATTAGTAATGGTTTATCAACATTTTCTTACAAGTATACGGAGTAGTTCATAAATATCCGGTCTTATTGTATGTTTTTTTCTCAACCAGTTCATTATTCTATCGTTTAAATTCTAGAACTAAATATTTGTGTGTGTAAATGAGAGACGAGAGACGAAGTCGGATGTATATATGTGTCTTTTGCATGTGTTTGTCGATATTATAAAAGGAGGGGGGACATAGTTCTTGGGTAAGGATGGTGTAGTTGTTTATTTGGAAAACCATCCATTTTTCTAGCTATACATATTTATAACCTAGCTTTGCCTTTTTTTTTTGTGATCTTCTTACTATGATGCATTGTAGTTGGTCTATCAAAACTTTGTGAGCTCCGGATTGAACATGAATTTGCAATGGTTGAGCGTGCCAAGGAATGTCGCTTGGTTGTGGCGAGATCGTTTGGAATGAATATAATAAAAATTGTTGTAAATATCATCTTATCTTATGGTATAGTGTTTAATTGTTTGCTTTTCTATTCTGATGAATTTTGGAATATTGGGGAGATTTTAATGTTGTTTATCTTTATATTTTTTTGCTTGATCACCATGTATACTGTCCCAATGGCATTTGAGTACTAGTACTTATTAATTTATTAATAAAGATGAGTTTTGCTGTCAACAATTTAATCATATATGGAGTAATAACTTACCATTCAGTCAAGGAAAAAAAAACAGAGAAGATAACAACTGCAGCAAAATTAATGTAGACAAAAATTAAGTTATGGTTTTGATAATTATCTCAAATTATTAGAAAAGATGAACAATAAGGATCAATCAATCAAAAGAATAAATAAATAGAAAATATCCATTTTTATTATACCATCTCTCTATTTCATTTTGTTAAAACATAAATGACGAAGTATAAACAGTGTTTTAAATAATCTTGTCCTCATAAAGTTCATAAAATAAATAAATAAAAAAACTATGAGTCTAATAACTCAAGAAATAAGAACTATCGATAAACCTTGTATGCAATGGTGATGTAGGGAATCAGAAGCAGTAAGGGATAAAATGATAGATTATCAAACACTGTTGAATCGTGCACGGTTGTGAGTGAAAGATCTTCAAGTTTCGTTGAATCGCGCACGATTATCGAAAATTGGCATCCAAAAGGAACAAATTAAACTTTTGGGAAGAAGAAATAAACTCTCAAGTTTATTCAATAAAAATCTCAATTAATCAACTAATTTTCGGAATTACATGATAGCCTATTTTTATAGGACTCTTAAGACTTGAAAATCAAGTCAAACACTTCTAAAAATATCACTAATCTATATATTAACCTAAATCAGCTATAAAACATCAAAATAATCGACTATCCACTCTAAAACATGAATTTATCATCTACCTAAATATAAATCCGAAAATTAAAATAAATTAACAAATAAATAAAATAAAACTCATAATTATCTCTAAAATAATTTCCATCGTTGATCTCCATCATTCTCCCCCGCTCGAAGAAAATTTGTCCTCGAATTTTAAGTATTGCTTTAAACATATCTTCAAAAATTTCTAATGTAACAACATCTATCCAATCACTCCATTGCGTTGATACAAAATAATCGATGATTAACTTTTGAATGAGTGACTTACTAGATGAACGTACGCCACTGATGTCAAACGGATCCTCATAATGATATCCGACTTCTACGGCTTCAAACTTCCGCATTGATTTATCTTGTGGATATCCAAGGTCAACCGAGGTCACACCAATTAAATGAGATGCCATCAACTGACACACTTCACAATAGCACTCATCAAAAATTGGGGGTTTTGACCAATCAACAAAAACGTCTTCACTCGAAGATTCAGAGAAGGGTACTTCATAAATTTAACCCAGGAGTTATATGTCACAACAAGCAATACAAAATACCATTTGATTACAACTGATCAATCAAACTGCATCAACACATAAACAGAGTATTAAACACGTGACCCTAGAGGGTTCTCAAATTTACACTCAACACCTATATAAAAAAAGTTGATCATGAATAATATTTAACCTTAGCTTGATGCGTACAAAGATTGTTGCCACTATTTATTTCTTCTCCGAGTTAAATGAAATAATAACTGAAATAGGAGGTTACAATTCTTACAATAATTGCTTATTTATCTCCACCCGTGGGATGTGGGATATTTTGGGCCAATAATCTCTTTTCTCCTTCTTACACCTTTCTTCTAGAAGAGAACAACTCCAAATTTCAAGCCTTGAAAGTGTTGGAAGCAGAGTTTCGGGCAAGTTGCGAAGCTTAGGACACCAATTCATGCAAAGGTGTCGAAGAGAGGAGAGGTTTTGAAGGCCTTCTCCAAGAGATTCCAAATTCTTCAGATACCAGATCTCAAGACTTGTTAATGAGCTAGGGAGCTGAGTCCCCACCTCCGAAAAGGAAATCAGTAGTGGGAATTCACCAAATAGTCTGAGCGTGTAGAGAGAGGTTGGAAGGGTTGCTAGTCCCCACTCCTTAATTGGCTGCTTTACATCCCCCATTGCTAGTGATTCTAATTTTGGAGGCCAACAACCTGCACTTGGATAATCCTCCAGATTTTCACAAAAAACGATTTCCAAATGTCGAAGAGAGGTGAGGCTTTGCATCTCATTGGCGCACAACATGTTCTTTAGGTTTGAGCAGTCAACAATCTCAAGAGATATGAGAGTGGGGGGCAAACTTGTTTCTGGAATTGACTCTATGCCCTGACAATCAATTAAATATAATCTAGAGAGATGAGCCAACCCTTGTGGTAACGATTTCAGTTTTGACCATTGGTATAAATGAGCCGATTCAAGCAAAGACAAAGACATGCCCTCCTCTGCCAAGTCCTCCATATTCTCACAACACATAACCGAAAGATTCCTGAGAGTGGTGGGTAGCTTCCTACCCGTGGGAAACCATTTCAGACTTTGACATCCCCAGATATCAACATGCTCAAGATTAGAGAATTCATATTCTCCATGTCTTCTTCTGCCCATGCTACTGCTTTCCCCCTGCCTTTCAGTTTTAGCCTCCAAATCTGTTGTTGTTGATCCCAAGTTGTCTTTCAGCTTCTTGCAATTACTGATGGTCAATTGCCTCAGAGACGTGAGGCTGTTTTGCCATTTCGGCATCTTCTCAAGCTCATCACAATTCGATAAACACAATGTCTCAAGATTGTGAGGCAGCAATTGCTCTTCATCTCCCAATGATTCAAGTTGTTGACATAGCTTTACACTCAACGATTTCAACTTCTCAAGTACCTGACATGCAACTTCTTCTTCCCACAAATATCTCAGCTGCGCACATCCAGAAACGCTTAGATTCTCAACTTCTCCCAAACACCCAATAATTCCTTCATCTAGTTTACTCAGCCCTAAGATATTAGAAACCACCAACTCCTTCACTGAGCCAACCCCAGCCATACTCTTTAGAACCCTCTCGCTGCAACCATCTATTTCTAACGATTCAAGTGACGGAATCGTTGCAATTGAAACCTTGTTCAGTTTCATACAACCACGCATTTCTAGACGTTTTAGGCATGGGAAAGCTCCGTTGGTCGAATCAGCACACCATTCCTCCAAGCTACACATATCCAAGAAGCTTAGCTTTATGAGTGACTGAAAACCAACAATATTAGGAAAGCCTGTTCCAAAAAACTCTGGACCCACTATTTTCACCCCATCCATGCCTTGAATAAACAATTCCTTGAGTGAACTTAGTTTTCCGAGTGGAGGTAAATTCACACAATTTTTGCAACCGACCAGACTCACCTTCGCCATATCACAGAACAATTGATCCCCAACCCAACCAGGAAATTTTCGCCCTCCGTAAAATTCAATTCCCAAAATTGTCAAGCCTATATGAGGCTTTAGAGCATCAAGTACTTCAAATTCAAGTGCTGAGTCTCGAGCACTACTATAGCTGCTACTCCATTCCATATCCAATCCATGAAGACCGTCCTTGCCCAATATATTAGCCTCCATAGCATCTTGAACTTTCAACACGTTCTCCATACCAACTATCGATAATGTTCCTTGGAGATGGCGTAGGCTCTTCAACTCAAATATTTTCCGCCCTTTATTCTTATCAACAATAAACTTTGACAATGTGCGGAGTTGAGTCAGAAAACCAATCCCCACTGGCATCTCTTTTATGCATGGTGTATCAACAATATCGAGATGCTGTAGATTGATCAACTTCTGAATGCTTGTGGGCAACTGAACAAGTTCACGGCAGCCATGTAATAATAATGTTTGCAAATTGGAGCAGTCACAAATGGATTTGGGCAACTCCTTGATTCCAGTCCTGGATAAATCACGATATCGAAGGTGACTCAATTTGCCTATTGATTTGGGAAGCTCGTTTATAAGATACCCATTGAGAGACAGTGCTCGTAAGCATGGTAACCTTGGAAAGTCTTTTAACACCAGATTACTTAAGTAAGAATATTGGAAAGTGTTTTCCCGTATTGGTAAAATAGTACGCAGACACTGAGATGCAGTAATTGCCTTGAATTTTTTGTAATCATCATATTTGTGGGAAATAAATGATGCATGTCGTGCCTCTTCAGAAACCTTGTACTGCTCATTGCTCTCTATATCACGGTCCAGCCTTAGGCATATCAAACCAGCTACATATTGAGCTAGGTCATTATTAAGATCATGCATAATGAACCTTGATTCATTCCTAGTCGAATGTTGGAAAAATGATCTTGATAGCAGCTCATTGAAATACTCACAACCCAACTCTTCCATTTGCTTCTGCCCTTCTAATTTCCTCAAGAATCCTTGCGCCATCCATAACATAATCAGCTCCTTCTTGTCAAACTCGTGGGCCTTCGGAAATATTGAACAGTATGAAAACAAAGGTTTCAAGTACGGAGGAAGATGATGATAGCTTACCCTTAGAGCAGGGATAATTTCATTGCTCTGTAGCTCCCATATCTTGCTAGTTGAAACTTCTTCCCACTGCTTTGGGCTTCCTTTAGTTCGGAGAAGGCCCCCAAGTGACTTTGCTGCCAAAGGTAAGCCTTTGCATCTCTTTGATATCACCTTTCCAACTTCTTTAAATTCTGGATGACCATCAAAATTTTGTTTCTCAAAGGCATGTTGAGCTAACAGAGAGAGACAATCCTCATCAGATAGGACCTCCAACTCATACACTTCCATAGAACCCATGGTTTTTGCAACATCGCGACTGCGAGTAGTGACTATGATCGTGCTGCCGGGGGCACCACCATAAAAAGGAGCACATAGAAGGTGCCATTTTGCATAGTCTTGATTCCATACATCATCTAAAACAAGAAGAAACTTTTTCTTGGAAAGCTTCTCCATTAACTTCACTTGAACCTTATTTAACTCATTGAACGAGCAACTCTCATCAGACACCTCCTCATAAATTATCTTGCTTATCTTGAGAACATCGAAATCTTCAGTAACACATACCCAGGCTCTATTATGAAAGGAGTCTTTCACTCCCTCATTATTGTAGAGAGACTGAGCAAGAGTGGTTTTACCAATACCGCCCATCCCAACTATTGAGATGATACGAACTTTGCTATCGCAATCATTCGTTCTATCCTCCTTGAGCAACCATTTGAGAATAGCAGCACTGTCTTTTTCTCTGCCAAAAACACGAGCTGGATCAACCAAAGACGACGTTAAAGAAAGCCTCAGATTTCCTGTTCTTTCCGATTTCGCCCCAACACGCAATTTGAGAACGTTCTTTCTTTTTTCAAGTTCTTGCAAACTATTAGTGATCTCACCAATCTTCCGATCCATGTCATAATTGAATCTCATAGCAGTAGGATTGAATCTCGAAGTAAATTTATGCAGCCTACCAGAGCAGCTTGATTCAGGTGTTGCTATGATCTGGCGCCGCCGAGCTTCAGTGGCCAAACCATCTACGACATCCTCGATTTGGAAAGCCAGGTTCTGAACATTGTGCAGCCACAGTTGAATAGGCCTCTGCTCAATCTGCCTGTCTTCTGCATCCTCCAACACTGCCTCAATAGTCTCCAGCATATTAGTCCATTGCTTGAGCTTGCGATCAATTCCGCCAGATGGAATGAATGACAAGGCGACAGGGGCCAAGTTCTCAATCAACAACGAAACTAACGGAGAGACAAACATTTCAGCCATTATAAGAAGATTAGAAGGAAGAAGAGAAGCAATCAAGGATGAGAAAAATTCAGTAATAAGGTGATAAGAGAAATGAAAAGAATGGGAAATACTTTGAAGCAATCAAAAGACAAAGAAGATTCTTTGTTAGAATGGGAGGGCATTACTTTGAAGCAATCAAAAGACAAATATATATATATCAGGAAAAATAAAAGGTCGTAACTGGTGATGGCCAAAATGGGTCATTGACATATTATTTCATGCATCAACTATTTCAAAGAATTCCAAATGACATACTAGCTACAAATCCATATTAAAATTGCTAAGCATATGGCATAATAGAGTGAAATTAAAAATGAAAAGAGGGTCATTGACATATTAGATACGGAAATAGAAAGGAGGTTTTGTCTGCTAAATTTGGGTTTAATTCCGTGAGACTACCTCACCTCAAATCATTCTACATAAAATCCCAATCGAGATCCAAAAATCCACACACAAATAAAAGCCCAGATCAAAATCCCAAAAAACCTCAATCGCGCGAGGGTGTGACCGTGCTGTCTAGGGAATGCGATTGCACCCTCAGTTTCCCCGTGTTTTCCCCAGCTTTTTTCCGATTCTAGTCTTATAGCCGAATTTTATTATTTTTTAAGAAAATACAAAAAAATTGAGAAAAAAAAAATACTCTTGTATCTAATTATAAGTGTAATTCTAGTCTTATACCTTTAGGTATAGGAAGGTATAAAAAAAGATTGTTTAAGAAAGGATTGTTTAAGAAAAGATGGAAAATTGTGAAAAAATAATCTTATACCTAGGTATAAGAGTAATTCTAGTCTTATAGTAAAGGAATATATAGGAGAAAAATATTTAATAAAATATGATTTTTTTTATTTTTAAGAAAAGATGAAAAATTGTAAAAAAATAACTCTTATACCAAAATACTCTTATACCTTTGGTATAAGAGCGACGGGGGAGGGGTATATGTGAGCGTGAATTTATGTGAAATTTTGCATCTCAATTGTGCTTTTATAACTTTAATTTCTCGCCCATGGGCCCTAGGTTACTTGCCCCTTAAACTTGGGGGTTTGACAGATATCTGTGTACTAAGCACAGGGGTTGGGCCAGTCAAGGAGTCAAGGAGGTATAGGGAAAATGACGGAAATTCGAAAAGGCTTTCTTAAGAAATTAATCGAAAATAATTAAAACCCGAAATAAAGATATAAAGATGGAATGCGGAAAATCAAGTGTTGTGTTGGACACAATCTCCGTAAGAAGTAATTGTCCCGAATTGCTGCTAACAGTTACTTACTGGCAATCTTCTCGTAAAATGCAACGATTTTATATTGAATACTTGATGACCGAACGAATTTGTTAAACCTGCGGGGTCCTTTTATAGTTTTCCAAGAGTTCTGGTGCCTTTTAGTGAATAGACACAATTCAGATCGAATAAATCTGAACCGTCCGATTTGATCCTGATCAAGGCATCAGATTGAGCTAAGCGACCCACACCCATTCGAGCAGACGCAGATCCTCCATCTGAACCGACCCATGTCCATTCGAATGGACACATCCGCCCAGCACATACCCATTCGACCCATTGCACCTATTCGCCCTAGTCTGCGGCCCGCCCCACCTAGGCTGCCCACACCGAACCGATGACACGCTTGAACCGAGCCAGCCCTGTTTCAAACCAATGCAACCCCGAACCGTCCACATGCACCCGAGCTAGCTGAGCTACGAACCTTAACTGAATTTTTCAAAACTTTAAGGCTCCCAGCGACCGATGAGATGTGCAAAGCGTGCCTCTAAAGCGCCCAATGCACCCTTTAAGCGTTGTGCGGGCACTGGCTCAGGCTCAAATGGTGGTTCGTACCATCCTCGTGGTTCGAATTTGAGCTAGTCCAAAACTAGCACAATTTGGGCCACTATTTGCAACGGTTAACCTAATAGACCAATAGGTTGTATGGTTAGCAGGATAACACTTGATTGTTACCTCCTTTAAGTGGATGAGTTTAAAAACACACTTGATTGTTACCTCCTTTAAGTGGATGAGTTTAAAAACTCTCCTACTTTGTGATTTCTAGTCTATGTGGGATATGACTTTCCACATTTACAAACTATTCATAAACCCATTTACAATTGTATACTTTGAGCATTAATTTCTCATTCACCACAATTTGGTTTTGAGAAAATAAATACACACATTAGTATATTACAAATATGCAATTTATTTTCATTTACACAAAATGAAATCACATTTAATTTTTGGTCAAATATTGTTCAAACCTAATATTTGAAACCAAATTCCAACAATCTCCCACATGAATAACAATTAATGCATGTATGCAGATTCGTCCAAAAGTTTCGGCGAACTATTATTGCTCGAGATAGGTAGCTTATTGCATTGAACCTCCCATTGTAAAATTCTATAGGATATACTAGTCATTTAGTAGCGCGATGCTTTGAACTAGTGATTGTATAGTGTATACCAAGATAATAGTACTCACACAATAATAGCTCTAACATTATTTTATCTCATGTTGTGTCCATTTCGGCCCTGTACCGTATCTCATTCATAAATGTTCATTTAGAAACGTCCTTATTGCTTCTTACTTATAGAGGTGATTCTACAATAAAGAGTATCTTGTTGTACTCCACCTTGTAGGTATAGGAATCATTAAAAGTTTTATCAACTTAACCTCACCACAACTGCAGGTACATAATCTAGTATGTTCTAGGAATGGGTATGAAACCGGTTCCAAGTGTTTCTACCGAATATCATAACTTAGTTTTCTCATTGAACCATGTTTTGGGATCTCCAATTCTCAAGATTAAGTATCCACTATGAGTTCTTTTATTGTGGATTTTAAACCCATTCCCCTTAATAGTTTATAAAGTTGATCTCTATTTATACCTTTCATAAACGGATCCGCTATGTTATCATTTGACTTCAAATAGTCAATCGTGATAACACCATTTTTATCAACTGTCTGATTGTATTATGTCTACGATTAATATGTCTAGACTTACCATTGTACATACTGCTATGTGCCCTTCCTATTGTTTATTGACTATCACAATGTATTAGTGCAGTGGGCACAAGCTTATTCCAACAAGGAATATCCTCTAAGAAGTTCTTAAGCCATTCCGCTTCTTCTCCAGCTTTATCTAAAGCTACAAACTCAGATTCCATCATGGATCTGGCTATACACGTTTGTTTGGAGGATTTCCATGACACTGCTGCTCCACCTATTGTGAATACATATCTACTTGTGGATTTAGAGTCTTTCGTGTCAGATATCCAATTGGCATCACAATATCCTTCTAATACTGCTGAATATTTCTTATAAAGTATCCCATGTTTCAATGTATACTTTAAATATCTCAATACTCTCAATAGAGCCTTCCAATGGTATGCACTTGGATTACTAGTGACCTACTTAGTTTGCTCACTGAATATGTAATGTCTGGACGTCTACAATTTGTTAAGTACATTGCCAATTATTCTTGCATACAATTGAGAAACTGTTTCCCCTTTGTTCTTAGCTAAGGCTCCGTTTGTTTCGACGTAAAATGTTTTCCGGAAAACGTTTTCTGGAAAATGTTTTCCTGTAAAATGTTTTCCTGTAAAATGTTTTACGGAGGTAGAGCGTAAAATATTTTACGGAGGAAAATATTTTACGGAGGAAGGGTGTAAAATGGTTTCGGGTGTTTGGTAAAACGACTCATATTTCACAAGGTGACCTACCCCACCCCCCAAATTTTTTTTTTTTTTTTTTTTTGTAATCGCCCCCCCCTTGCCTACCCCCACCCCACCTTCACCCCCCAAATTTTTTTTTTTTTTTGTAATCGCCTCTACCCCCTGCCTACTTCACTCCCCCACCCCCCAAAAAAATTTTTTTTTTTTTTGTAACGCCCCACTCCTCGCTTACCCCTCACCCCCCACTCCCACCCACCCCCCAAATTTTTTTTTTTTTTTGTAATCGCTCCCTCGCTTACTTCTGCTCACTCCTCACTTCCCCCCCAAAAAATTTTTTTTTTTGTAATCGCCTCACCCCCCCAAAAAAATTTTTTTTTTTTATGTCGCTTCCTTTCACCCTCCCCCCAGAAAAATTTTTTTTTTTTTGTAATCGCTTCACCTTCTTTCCCTACCCCCACCCCCCAAAAAATTTTTTTTTTTTTTTTGTAATCGCCCCCCTACTACCACTTCACCCCCACCCCCACCCCCACCCCCAAAAAATTTTTTGGGGGTGGGGTGGCAGTGAGGTGGGCAGGGGGCGATTACAAAAAAAAAAAATTTGGGGGGTGGGAGGGCAGGCAGGGTAGCGATTACAAAAAAAAAAAAAATTTGGGGGCAGGGGGTAGCGGGTCAGCGATTACAAAAAAAAAAAAAAAAATTTGGAAGGGGGGGTGGGGGGCAGTGGGGGTGGGGCGATTACAAAAAAAAAAAAAAAAATTTTGGGGGTGGGTGGGGGTAGGCAGGGGGGTTTACATAAAAAAAAAAAATTTTTTGGGCGGGTGGGGGTGGGGGTAGGCAGGGGGTAGGGCGACAAAAAAAAAATTTTGGGGGGGGTGGGGGGGGGTGGGGGGTAGGGGGTAGGGGGTGATTACAAAAAAAAAAAATTTGGGGGGGGGGGGGTGGGGGTAGGCAAGTGGGTAGGGGGCGATTACAAAAAAAAAAAAAAATTTTTTTGGGGGGTGGGTGGTGGGGTAGGTGGGGGTGGGGGCGATTACATAAAAAATTAAAAAAAAAAATTTTTGGGGGTGGGGGGGTGGGATAGAAAAATGGGTGGTCAGGCGTAATATGAGTTGTACATTAAGGCCTCCATTTTCCTGGAAAATGTTTTACTTAGGACAAGGTCAGTAGGTCGTTTTACTTAGGAAGGGCGTAAAATGTTTTCCGGAAAACGTTTTACTTAGGCAACCAAACAGCGGAAAACGAGTTATTTTCCGGAAAACATTTTCCGGGGGCTAACCAAACACCGTAAAACAGGTTATTTTCCGGAAAACATTTTCCGGAAAATGTTTTACGGTGAAACAAACGGAGCCTAAGTGTAGAGTCAAGTCTACCAGTGTCTTAGCGGGAGCATAGATGTTAAAGGCGAGCGCCTTTGGCGCCTCAGGCGAGAGGCGAGGCGAGGCGAGGTCTCGGCGACTCAAGGTGCCTGGGCGAGGCGATGAGCAAGAGTCGTGGAAAAGTCGCCGCCTTTGGCGCCATTTTTTCAGGCGAGAGGCGCTAAAAGTCCAGTAAGGCGCTCATTTTTTATTTTTTTTTGACCCGTCAAGTGTAAAACGACGTAGTTTAGGTTTTAATATAAATACAAAAAAAAACCTAAAATAACCCAAAACTTCATTCAGACCAAATCACTCCACGATAGGAGCCCTAGCGACGTGCGGCTTCGTCTTCTTCAGCAGCCTTCGACTTCGACTTCGTCTTCTTCATCGTTTTAGACGATTTCGCCTTCGTCTTCAGCCTTCAATCTTCCAACGGAGGTAAACTCTTCTCTCTTCTTCGACTTCTTCGACATTTTCTGTTTTTTCTTTTTTTTTTCTTCAGTCTGTTCTCTCTTCTTCGACTTCTCTAGTGTGAAGAAACTAATTTCTTAGTTTCTTCACACTGTCACACACACTGTTTCCTTTCATAATTTTTTTTTTTTTTTTTTACCGTTATGTTATTATTTATTTATTTACCGAACCGAGACAAATGAAGTCTCTCGTCTAAGGTCTGCTTCCTTTCATAAATTAATTTCATTATTTGTGTTCTTTCTTAATTCTTAGAAATGTCGGCCCCTCAAGTAGTAGTGGTGGTCGAAAGGATCCAAATTTTGGAAGTACGTAAAATTGGAAGATCCCAAAAACACCAATGCCACAACTTGTATTTTTTGTGATAAAAAATTCTCGGGAGGTATTTGTAGGGCGAAACAACACATTGTTGGAGGATTTAAAAATGTAATCCGTTGTGATCGAGTGCGGCGGAGGTGAAGGATGAAATAAACTATTTCATGGGGGTGAAAAAAGAACGAAAGAGCAATCAATTCTAGAGAGAGAATTTCGTGCTCAAAATTATAATGAACACAAAGAAATTGGGGATGAAAATGAAAGTGAAGAGGTCGCATCAAGGGCAAAGAAAGTCAAGCAATAAAGGGCCGATGGATTTATTTGTTAATCGTGACGGAAACAAACTGCAAAAAACATTAGACAACAAAAAGGTCAAAATGAGGAGGCATTGAAAGAGTTGAGGACTCGAGCATGTTCGGCTATTTGTAGATGGATGTATGATGCCGGAATTGCTTTTAATGCTGTGAAGTATGATAGTTTTCAAGAGATGATCGATGCAATTGCAAAGCATGGTCCGGGTATGAAAGGTCCAAGCTACCATGAAGCGAGAGTTCCTTTTCTCAAGAAAGAGGTGGATGAGGTTAACAAATCTATGGAAGACCACACAAAAGAATGGAATCAACATGGTTGTTCCATTATGTTGGATGGGTGGAAAGACAAGAGGGAACGGACATTGGTGAATTTCCTTGTCAATTGTCCCAAAGGAAGTATGTTTGTGGAGTCGGTTGATGCTTCTGATTATGCCAAGACTGGAGAGAAGATGTGTGAACTAATTAGTAATTTTGTGGAGAAAATTGGGCCTGAAAATGTTGTTCAAGTTATTACGGATAATGCTTCGAATATGAAGTTGGCGGGTAAGAATCACTTCTTTAACTGAATATTGAATTATTGATACTCTTGTAGTCTTGTTAAAAGTGATTATTAATTTATTATTTCCTTTCTTTCATAGGGTCGATGTTGGAGGCAAAATATCCTCATTTATATTGGACACCGTGTGCTGCCCATTGCTTGGACTTGATTTTGGAAGATTTGTTTGAAATACCAAGTATCAAGTCAGTGTTTAAAAAGGCTGTCAAGTTGAATAGCTACATCTATAGTCGCCCCGGGCTAGTGAATATGATGAGGAAATTCACTAAGCTTGAGCTTGTAAGACCCGCAACAACTCGGTTTGCCACAGCTTTCCTTACTCTTTCAAGGATTAAATTACTAAAGAAAAACTTGAGGGCAATGTTCACCTCGGCATGCTTGGAATACCAAAGAAATGGGCGAAGGAGGAAAAAGGTAAACGTGCAGCAAAGATTGTTATGGACTTTAGATTTTGGACGGGAGCAACGGATGCTTTGAAGGTTGCGAGTCCTCTTGTCAAGGTTCTACGACTTGTTGATGGTGAGAAAAAACCTGCCATGGGATATCTCTACGAGGCTATGGATAGAGCAAAAGAGTTGATTGCGAAAAATTTTGATAACATTGAAGAGAAATACATGGCTTATTATCAAATCCTTGATCGGAGGTGGGAGGATCAACTTCACCGGCCTTTACACGCAAAGCAGTTACTACTTGAACCCCGAATTTTACTACACAAATCCGTACATCGAGAATGATGTGGAGGTTATGTAAGGGCTCCTCAAATGTATTGAAAGATTAGTACCTGAGGCTGACATACAAGATAAAATCAACATGGAGTTGAGTGCTTATAGGAATGCAGATCGCCATTTTGGGATGCCAATGGCTGTAAGACAAAGAGATAAAATGTCACCAGGTACTTTAACTATAATTACACATTGATAATTTTATATATTTAATGTGAAATAGTGTCTAATGAGAATAAATACTTTTCAATAGCTGAGTGGTGGAGGTCTTATGGTAAAGGGACTCCCAATTTACAGAAATTTGCCATCAAGGTTCTTAGCCTCACTTGTAGCGCATCCGGATGCGAGAGAAATTGGAGTTTTTTTGAGCACGTAAGTACTAAATAGTCATTAGTAATTAGTTAATACTAGAAATTGTATTTGGCAATTTGCGCTTATTCAGTAATATTTAAATTGATATTGACAGGTTCATAGCAAGAAAAGGAATAGATCGACTCAAGTTCGATTAAATGATTTGGTTTTCGTGAAGTATAATAGAGCCTTGAGACGAAGATACAATCTTCGAGATACAATTGATCCTATCTCCTTGCCTGATATTGATGATGACGACGAGTGGTTTGTCGGTGAAGATGATGAAGTGGTTGAAGATGATGACATGTTTGATGATGGTCTCAATTGGGAGCAAATTAGTAGAGCTAGTGGGGTGAAGATCCTCTTTATTACACGAGACGGACCGGACATGTCGGTGGAGGCGGAGGTGGAGGTGGAGGTGGAGGTCGCGGTCGAGGTGGCGGTCGAATTTCTGTGCCAATTGTTGGACGTGGAGGTGCTAGTAGTTCAAGGCAAAGGACGGGGACCACGCAAGTTGGAGCACGTAATGCCCCAAGGACCATTCATCTTGTAGATGAAGATGATGAAATTGATGAAAGTGGTCAAGAGGAGGATGAAGAAGAACTTGAGACGAGTGATAATCCCGTGAATGTGGATGATGAGGATGATGATGAGCCTCAATATGATGATGATTGTTAGCTTGTTCTTAGTTGTTGCTTATTACATTCCATGACTTTAGTTCTCTTTTGATTTTCACGACGTTGTTTTCATTTGCTTTGATAACTATTTATTTTCTTGTTTGAATTTTTAGTTAAGTTCATCTAATGCATTGGAATTTCAACTATGAATGCATAATTTGTGTTATTGATATTATGTTAGAACTTAGTTTCATGTATTATGCTCACTTATAACATGTTTTGTTGATATTTGTTAAGTTATATGTATTTTATGTATTTTTCCTTAAATTTTTTTCCGTGAGCGCCTTTTTGGCGCCTTTTTAGCGCCTCGCCTCTCGCCTCAAATTTGGACCTATCGCCTTTTTGGCGCCTCGCGCCTCTGACAACTATGAGCGGGAGGGCTATCAATGGCATCGAACTTTCGAAGTACATTCTCTATATAATGGGATTGTGACATGACTATCCCTTCTGATGTTTTAGAAATCTTTATTCCTAATATAACATCAGCTAATCTCATGTCCTTCATGTCAAAATGCTTCTTTAACATGCATTTAGTATTCATGATCAATTCACATTATCAACATCTTGTTTACATAAAGACAAACAATTACAAATTATTCAGATGTTCCTTTAATGTAGACACACTTTTCACATTCGTTTATCTTGAATCCATTTGACAACATTGTTCAGTCAAACTTCTCGTGCTTAGGTGTTTGTTTTGGTCCATACAAAGACTTTACAAGTTTACACACCTTCTATTCTTTACCAAAAACTACAAACCCTTCAGGTTGTTCCATGTAAATTTCCTCATCTAGCTCTCTATTCAAGAAGGCTGTTTTCACATCCACCTGGTGTATCTCAAGGTTATGCACTGCATCAATCACAATGAGAACGGGTATGGATGTGATCATTGTGACAGGGGAATATGTATAGAAGAAATCGTATCACTCCTTCTGTCTAAACCCTTTGGCTACCAGTCGGGCTTTGTACTTATCTATAGATCCATCTGCCTTATACTTCCTTTTAAGAATCCACTTGCAACCCAACGGTTTGTATCGTGGAGGGAGATCAATCAACTCCCAAGTATTATTATACATAATGGACTCTATTTCACTGTTAATTGCTTCATTCCAGAATGGACTATCCGGACCAGATAAAGCTTCTTTAACATTAGTTAGTTCGTTTTTCTAACATATATGATAGAAAAATAGTACCAAAAGAATTTTCCACTCTTGCCCTCTTACTACGTCTAGGTCCATCATATTTTTCTTGAGATGGACCATTTGTAGCTTCGTAAGTTCTCTTATTAGAACTTGAATCTTTATTTTCCTTCGCAGGAAAGATATTCTCAAAAAATGATGCATTCATTGATTTTACAGTCATTCCTTCATTTATATCAAGAATGTTCTACTTGTGCATTATAACCCGATAGGCACTACTATTGCTCACAAATCTAATGAAAATGCAGTTTATCATCTTTGGACCGATCTTGACTTGCTTTGGATTAGGTACTTCAACAATAGCTAGACACCCCAACACCTTAAGGTATTTATAACACGACTTGCGATTATGCCATAATTCGTAAGAATTCTTATCAATTCCTTTCTTAGCTATCTTATAAAGAATGCAGTTCGACGAGAGTATGGCTTCCCCCCACAAGTAATCGGGTAATCCAGAGCTTATTAAAATTGCATTCATCATCTCCTTAAGAGTACATTTTGCGTTCAGCTACTCCGTTATACTGAGGTGTACATGGAGTCATCGTTTAATGAATAATGCCAGATTCCCAGCATATATCTTCTTACGGCGCTACATATTCTCTTTTTCTATCGCTTCGAATCTTCTTAATCTTTACATTAAGTTTATTCTCAACTTCATTCTTATAAATCTGAAAAACCCTCAAGGCTTCATCCTTACTTTTCAAATAGATATACATAGCACTATCTTATTCAATCTTTTATAAAAGTAATGAAATACTTTTTCCTACCTCGAGTTTGCACATACTTTAGATCACATATATCACATACTTTAGATCACATATATCTGTATGAACTAATTCAAGAGGTGTCATGTTTCTTATTTTTGAGGAAAATGATGACTTAGTCATCTTCACTTCAACGCAAATTTCAAAATTGCCGATCGAGCTGAATTTATTCATATCAATTAATTCTTGACTCTTTAACTTCTTAGTTGTGTTGAAATTCACGTGACCTAATCTATCATGCCATAAATTAGGACTCTCCAACAAGTAAACAAAAGAAACACTTTTATTCTTCGCCTCATGGCGGATAACATTTATTGAATTAATTTTGAAAAGACCTTTAACAAGGTACCCATTTCCCATTAATTGACTACCTTTGGTCACTACAAACTTATTGTTTTCAAATACTAGTCTAAAATAAGCATTGCTCAATAAGGATCCGAACACAAGGTTCTTGTAAATGTCTGGTACATGCAGCACATCCAAGAGCGCCAGTTCGCTAAAAGCCATTTTCAGCACAACCTTTCCAAGTCATACGATATTGGAAGCAATACGATATTGGAAGCAGCAGAGTTTCCCATGTACACCTTCCTTCCATTGATAGAGATGTATGATGAGAAGCTCTCTTTATCAGCATATATGTGACGGGTAGCCCCTGTATCTATCCACCATTCTCTTGGTTTGTCTTCCAACTTTGCTAAGTTGGCTTTACACACTATCGTTGCTAAGTCAAGATCATTCAGTCTTTAATTGACATTGGCTTAACTTATTGAGCCCGTCTCTTCAATCATATATACCCGTTCCAAAGAGTTCCACAACTCCTTGGATGTCTCCACAAGACAGTGCTCTCGGTAAAGGGCATCATTTAGCCCATTCAATATGTACATTTTAAGTATGAGATTGCCAAGATCCAAAGCCTCTTTGGTTATCCGCCTTTGCGGATTAGGATCATCATCCTGAATAGTAGGTTTGTCCTCTTCTAGGAACCTTCTTCAGGCTGAGGGTGGCCAATGAGTAAAACATCTTTCGTTGCCAACTTTTGAAGTCCACCCCTCGAAATCCGTTAGTTCCTTGCCAAGTCCTGATAAGTCGAAGCAGGAGTATGTGCAACCATCTGGTTCGTTATATCCCCGGATGACAGAGAAGCTTTGTTTTCAGTTGACATTTCCTTGAGAAAATGTACATTACTTCTTACAATTGGAGGGAAAATGACGGAAATTCAAAAAGGCTTTCCTAAGAAATTAACCAAAAATAATTAAAACCCGAAATAAAGATGGAATGCGAAAAGTCGTGGCTTGTGTTGGACACAATCCCCGTAAGAAGTAATTGCCCCACACTGGTGCTAACGGTTACTGAAAATCTTCTCGTAAGATGCAACGACTTTAATTTTCGTTAATAGCAGCACTCCAAATTAATGACTTCGGCAAGCAAATTTGAGTGTTTGAAACTTTTGGACTTGAAAGGAATTTTATGCTTCAATATGTTCTCTCTCTAATTTGCTATTGAATGCTTGATGACAGAATGAATTTGTCAAACATGGAGGGTCCTATTATATTTTTCCAATAGTTATGGTGCCTTTTAGGGAATAAACACAATTTAGATCGAATGGATCTGAACCGTCCGATCTGATCCTGATCAAGACACCATATTGAGCAGAGCGACCCACACCCATTCGAGGAGACGCGGATCCTCCGTCTGAACCAACCCATATCCATTTGAATGGAAACATCCGCACAACACATACCCGTTCAGCACCTATTCGCTCAAGTCCGAGGCCCGCCCCACCTGGGCTTCCCACACCGAACCGATGACACGCTTGAACCGAGTCGGCCCGGTTTCGAACCAATGCAACCCCGAACCACCCACATACACCCGAGTTAGCTGAGCCACGAACCTTGACTGAATTTCTCAAAACTTTAAGGCTCCACAACTCCCAGCGATCGATGCGCACGCGCAAAGTGCGCCTCTAAAGCGTCCAATGCGCCCTTTGCGCACAAAGAGGGCTCGGGACCAGGCTCGGATGGTGAATACATATCCACTTGTGCACTTGTAGTCTTTCGTGTCAGATATCAAATTGGCATCACGGTCTCCTTTTAATACTGCTCGATATCTCTTATAAAGTATCCCATGTTTCAATGTATACTTTAAATATCTTAATATCCTCAATAGAGCCTTCCAATGGTCTGCAATGGGATTACTAGTGAACCTACTACTTTTGCTCATAGAATATGCAATGTCTGCACGTGTACAATTTGTTAAGTACATCAGACTGTCAATTATTCTTTCATATTCCAATTGAGAAACTGGTTCCCCTCTGTTCTTAGCTAAGTGTAGAGTCAAGTCTACCGGTGTATTAGAGTGAGGGCTATCAATGTCATCGAACTTTCGAAGTACATTCTCTGGATAATGGGATTGTGACATTACTATCCATTCGAATGTTATAGAAATCTTAATATAATATCAGCTAATCTCATGTCTTTCGTGTTAAAATGTTTCTTTAACATGCATTTAGTATTTATGATCAATTAATGATTATTTCCCATTATCAACATGTCATCTATATAAAAACATATAAAGACAGATAATTACAAATAATTCAGATGTTCCTTTAATGTAGAATAAATTGTATATTAATAAAAATAGCATGTGTTCTCGGCTCAGCTCATTATTGCTATAGTAAAAACTTTTACCACGGGGAATTATTGACTTTTGTTAAGCTTAAGTTAGAAATTTTAGCTATATTGCTTTCCATAGGTAGCATTTATTGCTTTATATTTCTTTCGCAGGAAAAAGTTACTATAAATTTATTAACTCATCTAATTTTACTATTGCTATTGTAGCTAGTCAAAGTGCAGCCTTCTTATCATCCACACACATTGATCCCTCCTGTTTTTATCGCGAATGAAATTGGTTATATACGTAGCAAGGCGCAATGAAAGAATTAATAAGGATTGCTCCGACTTGAATTCAGGCAGCTGATATTGGTTGAAATATCAGATATTATACAGATCAAGACATTTAACGTCAGAATATCATAAACGTTACGCAGTAATATTTATTTGTACATTTTAAAAATTATGTTTCTTTTGATAAGGGTTCTATTTTAAGAATGGTTGTTTTAAGACTAGTTATAAAAAAAATGAAACCATAGTTTCAGGATAAAGGAAGTATTATTAATGTCCATAAAAATTTTAAGTTCCGAAAAATAGGGCCGAGGATCTTAGGGTTCGTGAGCGAGATACTAAACCCATAAATACGAGATGCAAAATTCCAAAAAAAAAAACCATTCTCACACATTACCCCTCCCCTTCGCTCTTATACCCGTATGTGTAAGACTAAAATTACTCTTATACCTAGGTATAGGAGTAATTTTTTTCATAATTTTTCATCTTTTTTAAAAATAAAAAAACTCATATTTTATTAAACAATTTGATCTTATACCTAAAGGTATAAGACTAAAATTACTCTTATACCTTAAGGTATAAAAGTATTTTTTTTCACAAATTTTCTTAAAAAATAATAAAATCCGCTCCTATATTAAAAAATATAAGACTAAAATCACTCTTATGCATTTTCAAATAAAAATTACTCTTATACCTAGGTATAAGAGTAATTTGTTTCCTTCAAAATTGAAACTATAGTCTCAACAAGTTTTAGGTTTACATGAGAAGTAATCATCAAGTTTGACCTTGGAAAGAAGGAATAATTGGTTGTTGAGCAAGAACACTCGTAGAAGCAGACGTTATTAATTTGGTTCCTCAAACGGACGAAAAAGAAGACGTTTTCAAAGAGGAGATCGTAGCTGCGGAAGAGAGAAATGGCAGAATAGCACATCACTGGAAGTGGTTAGGAAGGGTTTTGTGTTTTAATGGAATTTTAATCTAGGCTCTATTTTTGTGTGGGCTTTTGGATCTCATTTTGGATCTTACCTGTGCTTTTATAGAGAATGATTTTGGGTGAGAGGTTCATAAAATTATTCCCAAAAAATATGGCTATGTATATTAATCTTGGCCAATTTTTTTTATCGATCTATTAAGGATAAATTATAAAATAAGACTCATAGTAGGAATGTACTTTAATTACTCATTCCACAATGAGATGGACATAACAAATGTTACTTCCTCCATTTCTTTATATTTATCACTTTTAGATAAAAGTTTACAAATCAACCAAGAAATTCATTAATTACTTTTTCAATTTTAATTTTTAACCTTTATCTTTCATCTTTAAATACATAAATGACAAGGACAATATTACCATTTAAACAAAAAAGAGCTAAAGTTACAAATATTTATTCACAATCCAACAAATATGAATCCTTTAACACCAAAAGATGGTTTGATTTATTCACAATCCAGACTGCCAACAAAAGCAGCAAGAGTTCCTCAATTTATCCTGCAGGACACGATGTCACATGATTTTAATGGGAAGAAACAGGCATTAATTCAATTGTCATCTTCGTAGTATAACATTAAATACTTTTGTCTCTTTCTCGTAATGAAAATTCAATCCAACGACTAAAATATATGCAGAGAAAACATATAAGTATGATGCATGGTTCCCATATGCTGACAAATGCAGTAATTAGCCTTATTTCATTCGATGATTATACATCACATGCAGAAGAGAATACGTAGCTTAATATGTGACATTGATCATCATTAAAAGTGTAGATGGAAAACAGCACCATATATATATATATATGTGTGTGTGTTTATATATGCGGTCAACACGGATTAATAAGACTTGATTTTAGGAGTGTCACGTCACTTACGTTGCCTTTGGGTCAGATCGAGATTGGGTCCGATACGAAGGATCCGGGTTCATCAGTTTAGTAAGTGCATTGCAGCTGTTTGATGTATTGCTTGTTTGGGATTGTGAATCGACCAAAATGGAACTCTTTTCTTGTTTTAGCTTAGCTGGGCACTAAAGGTGTTTCTTCCACAAATGTAACTGTACTGAATCCTTCCACGACGAAGACTTACCCTAATTGTGCATTATGCTTGGTTGAAGCATGCTCAATTTGCTTCTCTTTTCCTTTTTGCTTATTGCTGTTGGCTTTTTGTAAATTTCTAGCAAAAACTATTCCCTACGTCCCTAAATGAATGTTTTTTTTTTTTTTTTTGCTTTTGTTTTTTAATTATGAGAGGCATCTTTTTTTTCTTTCTAAAAACGCTCCTCATTTAACAGAAATTATAAAAGCATATAGTATGATAGCAAGCTTGACCTCGTTAATCTAATCTAGTCTTGTTTTCTAAGGTCTTAATACCCTATAACATATGAAACATACATTCACCAAGATCTTCCCCTAACTAATTTATCAGCAGTTGGAACGCGCCTTTCTGCAGCTTTCTTTCAGGCCCCTAAAATACTAATTGCAGTGCTTGTCTTTGCCAAAAATTAACCCTCTTTAATCTCTTCAAGTCATTGCTTTTGCTTACCAAGAGGAGAAATTCAAGAAAATACATTCACCTAGATCAATTTCCGTAAAGCAAAAAAGTAAATGAACTGCTAAACTCATGCCCATTCAAGCACTCTATGAACCAAGTGAATAGACTAAGCAACCAGCAAAGAGTAAAGATTGGCCATCAAACTTTAGCATCTCGACTAACCAGTATCGTCATAGCAAGTTTTATGATCCTTGGACAAATTTACAGTAAACAACCTTCTTTTGGTGTGAGCATCTTCAAAACGGTAAATTCAACATTACTACGAATATCATAATGTATGTCTCAAGTACAATAGAAACACAATATAATGTAAAGTTTGTTAGTAAACAAGGTGTAGGGATTTAGTTACAGGTTTTGTAAAGCTACAAAATTGTACTTTGTATAAAGTTTCAAGTATACTACAAATATATGCAGAAGAAGCAGAAACAAAAACTAACATCAAAATTCAAGTTCCCTTCGGTTCTCACGTTCAATACCACATAAAATTAGCTTAACCAATTATAACTTCATTCAAATATGCAAAAATCAAACACTCTTATCTCCGAGCAATTGATAATCTCTATTAACTAAAAATCTCCCATGCTCGATTTAGCAGAGCCTGAGTACACCATAGCCTTAAATTTATGCTTCTATTCACACTCATGAACACAAATTTCAAATACAATTGGTAGAAATCGATAAGGATTTGGAAGGGGTTTCCAAATCTAAAGCACTGGATTTGTTAGGGATTAGAAATTTAGGGATTAGGAGTTGAATTAATAGGGAAACCAGTAAGGGGGAGATAAGAAGAGATACCTGTTCCAAGACGCTAGTGGCTGCGAGGTTGCGTGGTGGCGGCGGCGGCGCCTCGGCTTGCTTCGCGTTTAAACGGCGGTAAAGAATGAAAGAAGTCGTTTTTTCGGCAGGGAATTCAGTTTATATAGAAGGGTTCAGTGTAAATAGTGAGGGGTGAGCTGCGTAACTGTGTCATCAATTGAAATAGTGCCGCCACACGTGATAGTTGGCCGCCGTTTGGCCGGAAAGATGGCGTTTTCTGTTTGCAGTGGAAATGGTCGAACCCAAAGGAAGGGATTTGAGTCAAGTCAGGAATTCAATTTTGAAGATGACTGGGTTTCTGGAAGCGTCAGATTAAAAGAAAATTAATTAACTTCTTAGGAAACCGAAAATGGAAAAATATAGTTTTTTTTTTTATTTATAATTTACGCAGGGGCTTTTATTTGGTTAAGTTGTTTTTTGATTATTAGTATTAGAGAATTGTTATTCACCCCGCAAGTTTACTTAATACCTCTGCATTATTAAGTTTACTTCTAAAAATTAAACTATATTCATATTATTACTATTATACCCTTTAAAACCCTTCTTGAAGCTCAATCACTGCGACCAAAGTGATCGTCCGCCATTAATGGTGTTCATAGCAACCTTTTGAGATGGGCAAATTAAACAAATAAACTGGCTATGAAAAGATCTCACAGAGAAGAACAAAATTCATGTAACACTTTTCTTTAAATCTGACTTTAAAAGCGTCAAAAACAGTCATGAACATTCGAAAAAAACACAATTTTCAAAACATAGAATTACAATAACTCAAGATCTACACAATAAAATTCAACGATTTTCGATTATGTCGTTCTACAAATCATAAGCTACGCTGGCATATATGAATTACACGAAATGAATCGCAAATTGGTCATCAAATCATCAAACCCACTTGATTCGATTTTGACCTAAAATCCAAAAACGAAAAACATGCAATTCAATCCATTCAATGGTGTGAGTTTGTGAATTTGTCCGACTGAAAACGAAAGAAATTTTTTGTTTATCAAAGGTTAATTGAAGATGGCGGTGGAGGAAGGTAAAGAGGCAGCCAGACCAACCCAATCTAGAGTTTTGCTAGTAAGATTAATCCAATTTCTATTGCCTTTTCGATTCTTAGTACTTTTACGATCCGATACCTACCTAGGCGTTCAAAATGTTGTTCCCGTAATAAATGGTATGTGTTCGAAGGTAATTCTTCATTGCGGGAGTAGGCGGTGGTGAGCGGTGGTGGGCAACATATTAGTGAGGGTAATAAAGTCATTTCAATTAATGGTATTTTTTTAAAAATAATAATGCGGGGGTATTAAGTAAATTTGCGGGAGTGAATAACAATTATCTTAGTATTAACCATTGTACTTCAAACTAGAAGGGAAATTCTGTCAAAAATAAAACTAGAAGGGTAGTCTAACCAGTGAAACCAAACTGTTCTTCAGTGTTATACATAGAGCCGTCAAAATCGACGGCCCGTAGGTCCGGTCTAGCCCACCCGATTTTTTAAGGGTAATTTGAGGCCCAAAAAAACCGGGCCTCTTTGACCCGGCCCGATAGGCCCTTGGGCTTATGCGTCCCAAACATGAAAAGCCCGAAAAAAATCGACCCGACCCAATGTATACATACAGTAAATGAAGCGATCCATATTACATTCAAGCAAATATATCACTTCCATGTATACATATAGTAAATGAAGCGAGACGTTATTTCCTAATCAAATTGTTTATTCCTTAAAAAATGAGCCAATTCCTTTGGTATATTACAATCTGGGCAGGAGTTGGGCTTGCTGGTCAGTAATTTGACATTTCTGGTGCTGTATCATAGCATGGATTTTAGGTTGTAGATTTGTACTATTACTATTTGTTCCTTATAATAAAGTTTTGTATGTTTCTTTCTTTTGATTCTATATTTCGGGAAGCCCTTTTGGACAGTGCATTTTCATATATTATCTTGTTTTTGCAATATTTTGGAGGGTCATTGCCCCATAAGTTCTTCTTTTTTTAATTTATGCTCAATAAGTTCCTTTTATGATGTTGTATTATGATGTTGTATTATGTTTCGAAAATACAACATCAATTAAGGCCATAATACTGCATTCTGGCGGCTGCCGGTGACCGGAGTCCGAATTCCATGGACCGGCGACCAGATTTCGACCTCCGGCAACCGAATTCCGGCGACCGACGGCCGGACCGAATTCCGGCGAAAATTGACCGGAATCCGGCATGCGGCGATAGCAGACGGCGGCGACGGAGCTGGGCTGTGGCGGAGGCGGTGGTGCGGATGCAGTATTATGATTTTAAACTACTGCATAACTAAATGTTGTATTGTACATAATACAACATGAGAACTTATGGGGCATTTCAATACAATGAGGAACTTAGTGGAAAGTGGTTTGTTCGGTGGTGCGGATGCAGTATTATGATTTTAAACTACTGCATAACTAAATGTTGTATTATACATAATACAACATGAGAATTTATGGGGCATTTCAATATAATGAGAAACTTAGTGGGAAGTGATTTATTTCAAAAGGAACTTATGGGGCAAATTCCCTATTTTGGAGGACTGGTCTGATTGGTTATGTAGATAGTTAATTATTACAAATATTGTTATCAAAATTTTGTATCTTTCTGTAGCAACCTAATTAGTGTCAACAAAAAAAACTGTACTCCCTTAGTTTCTAAATGAGTTTATAAGATAAGTTTTTTGAAAAAAAAATTAGTTATTTCTTTGGCCCATAGGCCCGATGTCCATATGGGCCGGGCTTACTTTTACTAGGCCCGCTAATGTTTAGGTCCGACCCGTCATTAAGTGAAGCCCGGTGAATTTGGGTCGGGCTGGCCCGGCCCGACCCGTTTGACAGCACTAGTTATACACCAAATTATTGTACACCCACAGTTGATTTTTTTTTTGGAAAAAATGCAACAATAGTACCCCAACTATAGGACTTATTTGGATTTCATCCTAAACTAGTTTCGTGGCAAACACATTACCTCATCTATTTTGGATGCTCGTTTAAGGTACCTAGGGCTAACGACATTCATTTTTTCAGTTAAATAGACATGTGCAATGCATGTGACCACTTTTTAAAAGGCAAACTTGGAAAATCAATCCAATTAATATAACATAACTACAATGATTTTAAGTGTAAAATTAAGAAATAAAAAGGCTACAATGTAAATTATTTATTCACCAATTAACCCTCTTTCAACTTAAATCTTGTCTTTTTCTCCATCACCCACCACCATCCCCACCTCCGGCCACCACCCACCTTCACCCCCAGTTGCCTCCACCCCCAACTGCCCCCACACTCACCTGCCCCAACCATGACCGCCACCCTCTCATTCCTCACAAAACAACCTTCACCCCATCCCCTCCCTAACTCTCTCTCTAGAATCAAATCTCTCCTCCACCTTCATCTCTCTGTCTCTAAATTAATCTCTCTCATCCATTACCCTTTCACCAAACAAGAGGCACAAAACAAGAAATACTACCTTACTAAGCACCATAGAATTAGATAAAGATTGAAGCACACAACAAACCCCTCATAACATACCCTTCTCTCGTTCCCCCTCACTCTCTCTCTCTCTCTTCCCCATTGTCAATTCTCTGGAAAAAAAAACCTTGAAAAAAAAGACAGCAACAATGTCTTGCTCAAATCTATCATTATGGGCTTCTGATAAACTATCTCTTGATTCATCTTCTCACTCATTCCGATCTGGGTTCACCCCAAACTGGCCCCCAAATTACATTTCATCATCATCCAATTTTACCCACAAATCATCATCATCATTAACAACAATCCAATGCAATCTTCGCGATCTGAAAAACCAAATAGAATATGTAGGAAACACCAAGAAAATCACAAAAGGGTGAGATTTGTGATATTAGTGAAATTGATTGTGGAGTCTAGATGATGGAGGCAGAATGCCAGATCTGTCCAGTGAAGATGGATTGAGAAGGTCGTGGAAAATTCAAGGTCGATCTCGCCAGAACAAGGGAGGAACCTCGCCGAAATGAGGAAGAGAGGGGATTTTAAAGGGAACTTCTATGAGAGAGAGAGAGAGAGAGAGAGAAAGAATGAAGAGAGAGACCGTCTGTACCAAAAAATGAAAAGAGAAACGAGAGAGATAGTAGGGGGTGAAGGTGGGTGGGTGGCCGGAGTTGGGGAGGAATTGAAATCGCCTAAATGGCTTGGTGGTATTCATTGAAGGTGGCAGAGGTGTGGTGGGTAAAGAAGGAGGTGGCTGGGTTGAGGGTTGGGAGTAAGAAGATGAGTTGGGGGTATGGGGGTTAATTTGTAAATTATTATTTTAACTTTAGCCCTCGTAAATTAGTTTGTTCAACCTTTAAATTTTTAATTTTACATTTAAAACCTTTTCATTTTGATAGTTTTAATTTGAATGAAATTTTTTCTATTTTACCCTTGAAAATAAAGTCACATGCGATGTACATGCTCATTTAACTGAAAAGATGGATTTTGTTAGTCTCAGTTCCCTTGGATGCAACGAAAAAATAGGTGAGGTGCATATTTGCAACAAAAAAGAGTTTAGCTGTCAAATTCACACAACCTTAACAGTTTGGGTAGTTTTCTTGCAATTTTTCCATTTTTTTTTCAACATCATTTACATATGGATATGGTTATATACAGAGAATCTTATGTACAGGAAACGAAATATTTCAACGCTGCCCTTGTCCGTCTCGTGTAAGTATACACGAGATGTAATTTATAATCTCGTGTATATGTACACGTGATGACTCACACGAGACACATCTCGTATGAACTCACACGAGACACATCTCGTGTGAACTCATACGAGACTCATCTCGTGTGAACTCACACGAGATGTGTCTCGTGTGAGTTCATACAAGACCCTAAGACTGTTGAATCGAGTTCAGCATGAGACTTGTCATACTTAGCAATGGCTACCCTCTCCCATGTAATTGATGCAACATGATCTGAAAAGGACTGATGAATCGAGAATCGAGTTTCAGATTTGGACAAATCAGGTGAAGACGAAGGCTAAGACTGTTTAGATTTACACAAATCAGGTGAAATGAACGCCCTAGGTCACCGGTAAAATGGCGCCGCCGCCGGTGCCAGAGAGAGAGAGAGTGAGGGTTGTGGTTAAAAGGCTATTTTGATAATTTACTTGCTTCCCTGGAAATTGAGTTCCCTGTATTTAGTATTTGCCTTTACATATCTACTAAATATACCCACAACATTAAATCCCTTTTCATCTACCTATTAAATTTTCATTTCCCCCCTATTAAATTTTCATCTTTCTTAAACCTTACAAACTTACTTTTCTTACTTTCCCTCATACCTTCATCATTAGTAAAAAAAACTCTCTTTCTCTCTCTCTCTCTTATCAAACTTACAAAATTCTTATAAATTTTTTTCTGTGAATTTACTATATTGTGTTGAAAGATCAAGCATTGATGTAAGAATACATGACTTAAGCGTAAGTATAAGTATTTTGAACATTTTAATCGTTTTTACAATGTTTTTTTATGAATTATTTTAACAAATTCTCGAAATTACGGTTCGGTCAGTAGTTTCCAAACATATTTGTCAGCAGAACATTGTGAAATTATTCAATCATTGTCGGTCGAAAATTTTGAAATTGTTCCTCATCCTTGTCCAAACATTATGCCATGCAAGGTAATTGATTTTTTTAAAAGATCATCTTTCTCTCTCTGCGCTCCTGTCATTTTTAAGCGTTAAATAAATGTATTTGTATGTTTCTTTAATTTAGGTGAATGTTTATTTAAGGATTTAAAACGTCAAAATAGAAATATTGGTGGTATGCTTGATATTAAGTGTTTAAAACGATGCTACTTGCTACCCTTTCGTTCATCATTGAGAAAAGTACCTTTTTGGTTCTTAAACTATTTTTTTTGGGACCTTTTAGGCCTTGAACTATTTTCTAAGCCTTTTTCATCTTTGAACTATTTTAATTGGGACCTTTTAGTCCTTCCGTTAAAACTTCCGTCCATTAACCGTTAATTGGGAGCTTTTCGTAAAGAGTTCTATAGGCCAGTGACCTTTTAGATACTTAACTCCATTGTGGAAGTATTTCTTTATTTTATTTTTTACAAATTTGAACATTCATTTAGGGACGAGGAGTAAACAAAAATGTAAAAATATTGAACAGTATGTTCATTTGAAACTATTTTTTCATTTGCAAATTTGAACATTCACTTAAGAACGGATAAGTTGCAAAAAAAAATATAGTAAAAATTTTGAACAGTATATTCATTTGGAGCTATTTTTTTTTTCAAATTTAAACATTTAGGGATGGAGGCGTAAAAACAAATACTCCCTCCGTCCCACAAATGTATGCACTTTTTGTGCCGGTGCGGGAATTAAGGTAAAAGGTGATAAAGGTAATGTGTTGTGAGTGTAAAAGTAAAATAGGAGAGAGAATAAGTGGAGAGAATAGTAAATTTGAAAAGTGTTGTGAGTAGAGAGAAGTGGGTCTCATTTCCATTTTAGGAAAGTGCAGATTATTGTGGGACGTCCAAAGGGAATCTTTTTGCATATTATCGTGGGACGAAGGGAGTAATTTTGAACAGTTGTTGTATGGGTTGACATAAAATTTTAGCTTATTGGGTCCAATAGCACTTAAGTTTCTTAATAATATTCACTTCTTCTCAGGAGGCCATGAAATCAGCAAAAGCACTGAATATGCTGGTGGAAGGATTGCCTGCGATAGGCCATAACATTCCCTTTATTTACTCCGTAACTTCTAGTGCTTGAATAACACAAAAGCCTAATGATATATATAGCTAAAATAGTTTACATCATGGTAAAAAATAGTCTAAATAGGATACAAATCCCAATAAATTATCAGAGAAGAAGGTACATAGATCTTTTGAAACATTATGAGTTTGATGAAGTATATGTAAAAATGGCTATAAAGAAATAAGTAATACTCACTCCGTCCCAAAATGAATGTTAAAAAGAATATTAACTTTTGTCAAAACACAAAAGCCTAATGTTATATATAGCTAAAATAGTTTACACAAAAGTCTAATGTGGTATATAGCTAAAAGGATACAAATCCCAATATAATTCATTTATTATCAAAAGAAAAAAAATGATATATGAGGTATAGTTCTCACCCACTATGAACTCTTCATTTAAAACCTAATTGATTGAAAAGGTGTGAACATGAAACTATTTTCTGAAATTTGGACAGACGTATCGACATCTTCTACCTTAGTCCTCAAACTCATAGTTAGTTTCCATTTGTGATTAATTTTTGCCTTTTGAGTTGATTGAATATTTTCTTCAACCCCAAATTTTTCGATATTTAGAACTTTCCCAATTTCAAACTTAATCTTCAAATTAGATGGCAAGCTGTTCGGGATGGTAGCCTGAATTTTAGAACCCTAAACAAAATAAAAAATAGTATTAAAGATTCAATATGAAGATCAAATTAAATAAATAGAAGCCTGAATAAAAATTATGCAAGATAAGGAAGTAAATTAATAAAAATTATTACCTCTTCATCAACTAATATCATCTCATCTTACGTTTTTTCGTACCAATTTGTCTGCTCCCATTTACGTAAAATGCGAGCGTTAATATTACAGAACCTAGCGTTCTTATCAATTGATTTAATACCAATCAATCGACTTGTCGACATAATCTATGATTTCATTTAAATAAACGAAAACAATATGTTAGGCAAATATCCAAAAAACGAAATGAATGCGCTTTTGTAGCTCAAACTGCACTTACATAAGTTTCACCTTTGCCATTTTTTATTGTCCAGAAAAGATCGTCCCATTTCCAAAATTGTTGGGTTAAAATAATTAAAATTTCAAAATTTTCAATCAAAGAAGGAGGGAGGAAGGAGAGAATGAGAGCCAAACAATAATATCTCAAGGTATCAATGTCATGCTATATGCTCCCAAACATAGATTAACTAAAGAGAAGGTTCAGAAATCTCTTGAAAGTAACAATAATAAGAATTGCATTCACCATGAACTTACACACAATTTGATCTTACATTTGAAGGTTCACCCATAAGAGTAAACTGAATTTAAACTTGGACATGCATGGGTGTGACATATGGACAGTGTGAAGTCCTAAACTTATATAAGCAAAAAGGGCAGCAACAATAATTCTGATGTTCCAAAGGTATTGTAATGTATCTTCTCATATCTATTTTCCTAAGCACAAAATTCAAAAAAATACATGTGCATGCTTTATTGATAACGGAATCCCGTTTCTTTCATCGATTTCATCAACGACAGTCAAACGTAAGTCCGATTTCTCCAAGAAAGATAACGGAATCCCGTTTCTTTCATCAAAATCATCAACGACAGTCAAACGTAAGTCCGATTTCTCCAAGAAAGATAACGGAATCCCGTTTCTTTCATCAAAATCATCAAACGGCAGTAAAACGTAAGTCCGATCTCCCCGAGAAAGATAACGGAATCCCGTTTCTTTCATCAAAATCATCAAACGGCAGTAAAACGTAAGTCCGATCTCCCCGAGAAAGATAACGGAATCCCGTTTCTTTCATCAAAATCATCAAACGGCAGTCAAACGTAAGTCCGATTTCCTCGAGAAAGATAACGGAATCCCGTTTCTTTCATCAACGGCAGTCAAACGTAAGTCCGATTTCCCCGAGAAAGATAACGGAATCCCATCTCTTTCATCAAAATCATCAACGGCAGTCAAACGTAAGTCCGATTTCTCCGAGAAAGATAACGGAATCCCATCTCTTTCATCAAAATCATCAACGGCAGTCAAACGTAAGTCCGATTTCTCCGAGAAAGATAACGGAATCCCGTCTCTTTCATCAAAATCATCAACGGCAGTCAAACGTAAGTCCGATTTCTCCGAGAAAGATAACGGAATCCCGTCTCTTTCATCAAAATCATCAACGACAGTCAAACGTAAGTCCGATTTCTCCGAGAAAGATAACGGAATCCCGTTTCTTTCATCAAAATCATCAACGGCAGTCAAACGTAAGTCCGATTTCTCCGAGAAAGATAACGAAATCCCGTCTCTTTCATCAAAATCATCAACGGCAGTCAAACGTAAGTCCGATTTCTCCGAGAAAGATAACGGAATCCCGTTTCTTTCATCAAAATCATCAACGGCAGTCAAACGTAAGTTCGATTTCTCCGAGAAAGATAACGGAATCCCGTCTCTTTCATCAAAATCATCAACGGCAGTAAAACGTAAGTCCAATTTCTCCGAGAAAGATAACGGAATCCCGTCTCTTTCATCAAAATCATCAACGGCAGTCAAACGTAAGTCCGATTTCTCCGAGAAAGATAACGGAATCCCGTTTCTTTCATCAAAATCATCAACGGCAGTCAAACGTAAGTCCGATTTCTCCGAGAAAGATAACGGAATCCCGTTTTTTCATCAAAATCATCAACGGCAGTCAAACGTAAGTTCGATTTCTCCATGAAAGATAACGGAATCCCGTCTCTTTCATCAAAATCATCAACGGCAGTCAAACGTAAGTCCGATTTCTCCGAGAAAGATAATGGAATCCCGTTTCTTTCATCAAAATCATCAACGGCAGTCAAACGTAAGTCCGATTTCTCCGAGAAAGATAACGGAATCCCGTTTCTTTCATCAAAATCATCAACGGCAGTAAAACGTAAGTCCGATTTCCCCAGCAAAAGCTAACAAAACCTCCAGCGAAGCTAACAGAATCTCGTTTCTTTCCTCATTATCATCAACGGCCGTAAAACGTAAGCCCGATTTTTCTCCAACGAAACCCCCAGCAGCGTTTCGAACCACGATTGGCTTGATTCCTCTTAAGGATACGTAGGTAGCCTATCATTAGGTCCAGCCACCCGACCAAAATGGTCACCCTCTGAAATTACCCGGGATTTCGCGTGGACGCGAAACGCGGTTGTCTTTCGCGGAGGGTTGGTGTCTGAGACCTCGCTTCACGGGAAGGAAAAATGAGGAGACGCCACGCGGTTTTTGTATTTTGAGCCCAAACGTTGAGAAACGGCTATTGAAAATGGTGTCGTTTTTATTGGTAGCAAAAACTTAGGAAAAAGCTTTGAAAATGGGGGATCAATTTTTTTGGTAGCAAAAACGAGTAAAAAGCTTTTTTAGTACCAGAGATTGTTAGGTTCGGAGGTCACGTTACGTTTCGGGTAGAGTATTACGAGATCGCCCGAAACGCCTCGCATGACGAGTCTTTCTACCTTTCTCGAAAACGTGTGTGTGTGTGTGTTTTGAAATGGGGGCTTGAATGACAAGCTTAATCTTGGTTTGAATGTCAAACGTTGATTATGTGACTTTGTTTGAAAAGACGAGCGTTTGAATGACAAACGTCGGTTTTGAGTTGAAGTGAGCGTTTGCATGGCAAACGTCGATTTTGAGTTTGAAATGAGCGTTTGCGTGGCAAACGTCAACTTTGAGTTGAAATGAGCGTTTGCGTGGCAAACGTCGATTTTGAACCGTGCGAGTCATTGTTAACGATTTTTACGGGAAAAATATGTATTAAATGATTTTGAGTGTCAAATGGCGGCTTTTAGTTTGAAGATGAGCGTTTGGAGGCCAAACGTCATGTCGCGCGTTTTTGAAAGAGAGTTCGACGGATGAACTCCGGTTTTGAACCGGGCATTACATTGTTAACGATTTTTACGGAAAAAAAGCGTTTTAAATGATATGCGATCAACGAATCGGGTTGCGACTCGGACTTTGAAAAGTAAATACTATCACGATCCAAACGGATCGGACTTGTAAATGACAGTATTTAAAGCAGTGTCAACGGAATCAAACGATCCGGAATCGTAAATGACGATCAACGAGGCCAATCGACTCGGAATTGTAAATGACGATCAACGAGGCCAATCGGCTCAGATTTGTAAATGACAGAAATTAATTGACGATCAACGGATTGATCGATCCAGAATTGGTAAATGACGATAAAAGTAAACGGAACGGGGTCGGAACGCCGTTTTAACCCGTGATTACTTCTCTTACGGAAAGAGAAGAGGATCGAGGGGCTAAAACGTATCGGACCCCGTTAGACGGAGGCATCTACATTTTGATAATGTTGTTCGAAACGATTGTAGCGACTGGCACGTAAACCGAGACGGAACGAGAGATTTAGAGAGAGGGAGTTATACCTATGGCTAGGGTCGACTCCTTTGGCTCGGAAGGTGTGTACGGGACACGAAAAGTAGTTCGAAAGGTTGTTTCGAAGTAGTAATGGGTGTATTTGATCGAAATACGAAGGTTTCACGCGAATCGAGACAGAACGGAAGCTCGGAAGGGGTGAAAATCAGTTAGGCCGTGGGGTATGGTGAATTTTGGGGTAAAAAGTTCCTCCTTTTGGCTTTGACAGCCATTTCTATTTATAGGTGAAAAATGCAGTAGGAGTCCGGACGGACTTTGCCTGAATCCAGGGGGTTTTGTGGTATTTTGGGAATTTGAAGGACTTGCTGGCAATTTCAGAAAATGTGCACAGGGAGTCCTAGGACTTGGCTTGCAAATCGTGGGTATTTTGGTCTTTTGGCCTTGATTTGTGATTGAAGAGTGACTAGAGGGAGGCGGCATGGGCCGCCACGTGCCCCATGAGTCACCAGCCATGTGGGAGTTCGTTCCCCGGTCCCGGTTTTGTCCGTTTTTTAAAATAACAGTCCGGAAAATGTCCGAAATGCCCCCGGAAAGTGCCGGAAAGTGCGTTTTTCCGGGAAAGACGTACTTTTACGTGTGATGACACGTGTTAAGTACGGTTCGACATCGGGATGCACGGGGCAGTCCCGGGACGTCTCGTTGGCACGGCAACGAGGAGTTTAACGAGTTCCGGTTAACCTGGAGCGGGCCAGTTAACGGATTTCGGTTAACTTTCTGACGGATTTGGACGATCCGGATTTGGGTACTTACTGTTAGCCCCTCAGCGACGTCACTTCCGAAGGAGGTGGGGTCGTTGAAAAAGATAAGGATCCAAATCGGTGCATCCTTTTGACATGCGTTGCATCCTTTTGACATGCGTTGGTGCATTCTGTTGACGTTGCTTCTGTGCTGTTTGTCTGCAGGGGACAGGGATGGTTGATACCCACAACCAGAAGAGTCGGGATGCTTTTGAGGCGGTGCGAGCATTGTGGGATATTATCCCGAACGTGGCTCGAGAGGGAGAGAGGAGTCCGCGGCAGCTAGTGCTTGACTCCGGGTTGGCTGGGGTCATCGTCTTGTGGGCTGCGGCAGTGATACGCCGAGGGCCAGGTCCATGTATGTTGCTCTGGGCGAGTATTGGTGGGATACGACCCACACTTTCCATTTCAGATGGGGGGAGGCGACGGTGACTCCCACGGATTTTGCCGCTATCACTGGGTTGCCGACTTATGGCAACACGGGTGTGGGTTGATGGTTACATCCGGAAGCGGGTTATGCAGGCTCTTTGGGTTTTGATATTACCGATGCCGGGGGCTTAGGCATTCGGTACATGCCGATGGAGAGGCATCGGAGGCGGGTGTCGCCGCTTATCCTGGCCGGGATCCTTGAGGATGACCGCGGAGCGCTGGCTCGAGGGTTCCTTTTGGTTTGCAGACGTCGGCCGACTTTGCTTTCCGACTTCTGACACATCCTGTCACTTCCCTCTGCTCGGGTCGGCGACGGTCTGGATCTTGTGAGGGGTTCGCGTGGGGGAGGCTGGGCGGCCGAGCTCTATCATTCCCTGGACGGGTTCTCGCGGGGAGAGAGCACTCCTTTAGGCGCTTCACGCCTTTGTCTTGGATGTAAGTTTACGTACTTTTCTCTTCCTTGCCTTTTTATGTACTCGTATGTATACGCTTTGTAGGCGACATAACTTTCCATTCTCTTGGCAGTGCAGTGCTATGAGGTGTTCGATCCGCAGGATTGGGACATCAAGGAGCCGTGACTCCCCTGTTCCCTGCCATGCCGGTTTGGCGTAAGAAAGTGAAGAGGGCGGTCTCGTCGAGAGTTGGCACTCGAGTGTCATACGAGGAGGTGTCCCAAGCCTTGAGCCGATAGTTTTCCGAGAGGATTCGGTTGACCTGGTGGAGTAGGTTCGATGCCGTCATTGTTCGGATTGCTAGCGAGACTACACGGCGGTGGAAGCTCTGGTGGGACTTCACTGCGACGCCATGTATCAGGGGAGAGGGTGACTCGTCGGCATAGGCCGGGGTCCCTTCCCTTGGTGCCGGTGGATCCTCCTATGTACATGCGGCATCCCAGGAGATGCCGATAGAGGAGCTAGAGGGGTACATACGGGCGTGTACTACAGGAGTACATCATAGCGGGGGTCGTCTATGATGCTTTCTTGAGGATGAGGTGAGGAGCCGCGAGGTGCGGCATAGAGAGGGCGAGGTCCCCTGGAGGTCCTCGAGATTTTCCGGTCCCACGAGCTAGGCTGGCGTACGAGGGCTGGATGGTTCGCGTAGGCGACTTGTGATCCCGCTCCCGGGCGAGCCGAGACCACGATATGGGCTGACCCCAATGCTTCGGTGAGCACCTTTTTGATTTTACGCATTTGATATTAGTATTACGCAAATGTTGCATATGTACTTTCTCGCTTGTCTTCGATGACTTTCTGGTTCGCAGTGTCCGGCCGTACGTACAACGACGCCTGAGGCTAGTGGACGGGTGGTCCACCTACGCTAGGAGGCTCGTGGAGTTCATGTGGTGCGGTTCCGGAGGAGCGTGGATGTCCGTGATCGGGGGCCGTCTAGGCGAGAGGTTCGCCTGCTCCCACGGGCGAGGTGGGGAGGACTTTGCACGGGGTTCGGCCGGTTCACGAGGGGAACAGTGGATTTAGAGCTCCTTCTTCCGCGCACTCGGGGCACGAGAGGGGGAGTCCTCGAGTTCACGTACTCAGGGAGGCCTTTTGCCTATTCCCAGTGGAGGAATTTGGCGAGTTCTGTTTGCGACGGATCCGACGGCGGCGGGCGGTGCGTCGAGTGCTCGGATGACGAGCGGGACTCGAAGTAGTCCTATTTTCTTGCTTTCTTTCTTTCTTGCTTTGTTTAAACAAAATGCATATTTTTGTCGAGAACAAATTTGATTTGAAGCTGTATTTGCAAAAAGGCGCCCGTGGGGCGGAACTGTACTTCGCATATTTATTCTGTGATCACCTTACATTATTTTTGGCAAATAAGGAAGTAGGTTAATCAAAAATAAATAAAATGAGAAATGCATTAAAAATTGAACGGGTCAAAATTTAAGCCTATATGCACTAATTATTAATTATTTGCCTTTGTTGCACGAGCCGAGGTGGAAGGGATGCGATATTGGTTGAATGAAACCATGGGCGTCACGCAGGTTTCTTAAGGGTGAACGAGGAGTTGTTTGGAAATGTTTCCAATTTAGGGGCGGTAGGCTGCAGAGTTGACAAGTCAGCTGCGAGAGGGAGTCCGGCCGGACTTGGAGTGAATTTCCAGATTCTTTAAATTGCGGTTTCGGCTTTGCAATTAGTTAAGAAAGCTGTGCATAGTTTTTGATCATTACATTTGAATTCTCTCAAACTTCCAAGGTTCCCTTCATTTTTCATGGCTCCACTTTCCCAAGTTATCGTCTCGGACGCAAGAGCGATATTTGGACAACTTTCGGTCGTGGGTACGGAACCACATGAGGCGAAACAAAGGGTTTTCGAAGGCATTACGGGATTAAATCTGTTTGGGCTTTGAAGGAGCTCATGCCGGATTGGGATCTTTTGAGAGCCGCGTCTCGCTTACAGGACGTACGGAGGAATGTGTACAGCTTTTCGTACAACGAAATCACCCCTACGTTTGAAGATTTCCGGGCCATTACGGGAGGACTTGAGACTTGGAACGACTAGTTCTTCCAGTATCTTGGTGGCATGGCCACTTTGTTGAGAAGCTAGTGTCTTTGTTTGGTATCTCTACTGGAGAAGCATACGGATGCCGATACAGATACCGATTACGTTGACATTTCGGACCGCCCAAAGATTTGCCGAGGCGAGGAGCGTCTTTTCGTGGGGACGCATTTGCTCTGTGCGCGATTGCTACTCTGTTCACATTCACGTCTGCAGGTGTGTGCCATCACGGTGTCACAGACCTGGTGAGGCGATGCGGAGTGGGGAGAAATCATCATGCCCGGTCTTGGCGAGACGTTCTGGGCATAGGTCGGATGGCGACCGGTAGCCGATACATGTGGGGAGGAGTCCCGCTATGCTTACCCATGTGGTTGAGGGAGAGGCTACGAGATGATGCCCGAGGTGCCAATGTATTGTGACGCTTGGTCTTTCTCTCGGCGTCCTACGGTGATAGGGGCGATCGGGCGAGCTGGAGCTCTGGATGGCCGAACTTTGCACGCATCACTTGCGATGGTGGGTTCCCATTGGAAGTTACTGAGACTTGTAGGACCACTCGGGAGGGTGCATTGGTTGTCGAGTGCGGGGTTTGTCTCGGACGTCTTTTTATATTCCATCATTGGTTACTGCGACGATGCGAGTTTGGAGCGAGTGCCACTTGGCCCGATCGAGTTATCTTGCTACCTTTGAGGTGGGATCTCTGCGGATGGAAGATCCTTCGACGCTATTGCGATCACCGGTGGTGGCAATACACGTCCTTTCTGCCCGGGGTTCTTTTTCACGGAGAGAGAGGGCATTGTTCTGTCGACGCGATATACGGCGGTACGAAGAGTGTATAGGGAGACACGAGATGGCTATCTTGTGGAGACGGAGTGAGCTGTTGGGTGCGTCACACAGACGGCTCGTCCTTGAGGAGGGCAGAAGCAAGGGCTAACCACCTGGGAATCAAATCTTGGCGTTGCCATGGCGATTATGAGACAAGTGCGATCGGGAGGCCAATCAAAGCATTGTGATGATGGCTCGAGCGAGGCGGCTCGAGACAGAGCTAGAGAAAGGGCTGCGTTGACGGCCGCGAGCTTGATGGAGGCGTCGGGAAGAGTCCACGAGCCGGGTAGAAGGCCTACCGGAATTTTTCCTGCGAAGGTGAAGAACACTCGCCGGGGAAAAGGGAAAGGGAAAGGGAAGAAGGATGAAGGACCTAGTACGGGAAACTAGGTTGACCTTGATGTCCAGAGTATCCACCCATTGTCATTGCAGACACATTAATTGATTAATGTTTTATTGTAGTTTTGCTAGCGTGTAGCGAGTCAAGAGTTGACCGTGCTTGAACTCATCAAAGAATGTTTTAACCGTTATGAATTTGTAGGTTAAATGAAAAGAGTTTTTCGAAACACAAGCAATTGATGCTTATCGTATTTTTTTTGTTTTTTAGACCGAACCAATGATGGCTGCCTACGTTCCCCTTTTACAATTGGACTAAGGGGCTCAGGTCACCGTAGTTCGACACTTTAGGTGAATTTGAGAAAAGCAAAGACAAAAGAAGTGCGACTGTTTTTACCCGGGATCATTAGCGGGAATGTATCCGGTTGGGTATTACTCTTTTAACACTTTTAATTTTCTGCGAGGGGACGGTGTATGGGGAAGGTGAGTTGACTCGTGCTCTTCCTCAAACGAAGTATCTGCGGAGCTTGCTTCCGTTCACGGGGTTAACGAAAGGGTTTCCGTCCAAGTCTGCTAGCTTCATGGCTCCTCCGGAGAAGATTCTTTGTACCACGAATGGTCCTATCCACGTAGGCTCCCACTTTCCGAGGGGATTGGTCTGCGTAGGAGGCTTTTCCTTTAGAACCAAGTCGCCTTCTCTGATGTCTCGGATCTTGACTTTCTTATCGAATGCTCGGGCCATTCTGCTCTGGTAGGCTCGAGTGTGTTCCATGGCTTTCAATCTGCGCTCGTCGAGTAGAGCAAGTTCGTCGTGACGGCTTTGTAGCCATTCGACTTCATTGATCCCGTTTTCCAAGAGGACTCGGATGGATGGAACTTCCAATTCCACGGGCAACATCGCTTCCATTCCGTAGGTAAGCGCGAACGGAGTCTCCCCTGTGGCGGTTCTGACTGACGTTCTGTATCCCCAGAGGGCTAAATGTAGCTTTTCGGGCCGATCCGACCTCTCGGTGGTCATCTTTCCGATTATCATGGCGAGAGTTTTGTTGGCCGTCCTCTACCGCACCATTGGTTTGTGGTCTCAGGGTAAGAGAGAAGACTTGTGGACGTGTGACTCGAATTCGGTCAGTAGTTGGTCACAATCTCCTTCGAAGTGGGTCCCATTGTCGGAGATGATCTCGTTGGGCACTCCGTATCAGCACATGATGTTTTCTCGGATGAACTCGGCCACCTTCTTAGAATTCAGGACCTTGTACGATCTGGCTTCTACCCATTTGGTGAAGTAGTCGACTGCGACTAAAATGAACTCGTGACCATTGCTCCCTGGAGGAGTGATCTTGCCGATGACGTCGATTCCCCGAAAGGTCAGACTTTTCATTAAACAAGAAGGCATACATGATTGGCTACATTATTATAGTCCTCCGGCGTAAGGCCGTTGGATGACTCAGAGGACTGGTCTTTGACAAAGACTGACTCGAAGGGTTTGAGACCGAGTTTAGGGAGATGTGGGTGCGGCCCGCCTTGTCTTCCACCTCGCTTGCCCTGGTCCGGTGAAAGTTACCCAATTCTTCAAAGTGGCATTGCTTTGGATGCTTGATGAGGGTGCGGGGATCGAGAGGCTTGGCTTCGCCGTCCCAATCATGGCAATCATGCTATTTTCTGAGTTCCCACCGATCAAGTTTGGAAACTCAGGACTTCTTCAAACGCACTCGTAGCCGGTCCACCGAGAGCATCCTCTGAACTCGGTTCCTTCGCTTTAGACTTATCGTCTCGAATGTGGCCTCGGTGGCTGATCCGAACAATCATTTCCCATGGAGAGTACCTTGAGTTGCTCCTCCAAGTCTCGGGATTCCCTTGAGTGTGTACTCGTCTTTGGGCCGGATCAGTGCGGCAGTTGGTCCAGGTAGAAAGCTGTGATGTCGAGGAACGCTCCCCTTATCGGATTAGCTTTGAGTCCTCTCAAACGCGAGGTCCCGTGCTAGCTGTTCCATTCTTCCCGTAGTCTCGAGATCTGACTATCCCTACTTCTTTCTCATCTTCATCGGTTCCGCCTGTCGGTCCCCTCGGTTCTGTCCGGTTGCCCGTCGGTCCTCTCGGCTCATTGCGGTCCCCTCGGTTTCTTTGTTGGTTCCCTTGCTGGTCCCCTCCTGCCGCTGGTTCCCTTGGTGAAGTAATGAGCGAGGTCAAAGCTATAAGGTCGGAGATTGGGTGTGCCGTTGGAGGTTCCCCTTTACGGGCCGCTGCTCAGCGCGGGCGAGCCTTTTGTCTTCCTTGATGTCACCCGGTGTTGGCACGTAGCCAAGCCCCCGGACCGTGGTGTGGTCCTTGACTTCAATAACTTGGTGTTGGCCTTGCGGCCTTTTGCCGAGCCCCGCCCCGGGATGAAGTTCATGAGTTTCATCATCTTCATGGCAGGAGGAATCTGATCGTGAGACAGTGGAAGGTCCACGTTGCATATTTGGATCTTGGAGGTCTCCAGAGTGAATCCAGTTAATGGCATGTCGTCATTATGCTTGATTTCTAACACTGGAATGTCGTTGGTGCTGGTCCCCTCGGTGGTGACGCTGTCGCCGTAGACTGTGGTTAGCTCGTTGCCTTGCATGAACTTGAGGCACTGATGAAGGGTGGATGCCACGCCATTGATTTGATGCAGCCAGGGACGCCCCAGAATGGCTGTGAAAGTGATTGGAATGTCCAACACTTGGAATTCGGTGGGGATCATCCGCTTGCCGAACCAGATATTAAGAGTAGCAATCCCGAGAACTGTACGGGAAGTAGAGTCATAGGCCTTGACAGTGTGGACTGAAGGCTTAAGATGCTGTGGGCTTGATGTCAAGGTGTCCATCATCTTGGCGGGCAAGACATTCATTCCAGAACCTCCGTCTACCAACACGCGGAAGGCGACGCCGTCCACCGGATCATGATGTAGAGCGGCTCATTGTGATCAGCCCCAAATTTTGGAAGGTCCAAATCTGTGAAGGTGATAACGTTGCCATAGTGGATGTTGCCGATCATCCGAATGACTTCATCTCGGGGTCATGCGCCCACGGGGACCATGGTACGGGCCAAGCTTTCCTCTAGCTTGAGCTTGTGAGGATATGAAGAGGTGAGCAGAGACCAAAGGGAAATGTTCGCCCGAGTCCGCTTGAGCCGAGTGAGGATCGGGTCCTCTTTCAGGAACTTGCGTCTTCTGGGCCGACCGGGTTGCACTGCTCCGTCGGCTTTTGGTGGCCTTAGGTGGTAATGCATGGATTTGACCGGATCGGGTTAGGACGCCGACATCGTTTGGTCCCTTCGCATGTGCCGCTTCCGAGTTGAGCCATAGTTAGAGGAGGATACCTCGTATCATGTGGCCATATGTCTTCCCTCAACTCATTGATTGTGGATGAATTCCCGGAGCTTCGGCAGCCTTGACGGATTCTCGTCCCAGTGATACGCTTGGGTGCCTCTCGGGAGGTAGCCTACGCTTGATGCAGCTTGTTCGAACGTCGCGCACAACAAATGGTTGCTCGAATCGAACTGCGTTGCTGACCCTCCGGAGGTTGGAGAGTTCTCGGCTCAAGCGAACGGTCTCCTTGATCTCTTCACGGTATATCCTGCCTTTCCTTCTTGCCGAGCATACTCGTGGCATTCTGAGTTGGGTCCGGCGATACTCGTGGTTTGCTAGTTTTCCTCCGCTCCGGGGCCCAATCAACCTTCTTGCAGCGGAGCCTCGCGTCGAGAGTTAGTGCCCGCATTTCTTCCTATGTGAGAATAGCAGTGCTTCTTTGAACTGCGTGCGGCAGCCTAGGTAAACCTCCATCGGGAGAGTTTTCTCTCTCGCTTTATCTCGAGTGGCGGGTATATCGGAAGGTGAGTACACGGCTTCCCGAACATCTCGCCCGTGTGACCGGTTGTCGCCCAGTTGACCGTTTCGCAAACGAATGCCTCGGCCCGTGGAATTTCCCCGAGTAGTTGCTCGAGACAAATTTCCATCTTCCTCTTGTTTTTAAATAGACCTTCCTCCCCGAGTTGGCCTTTCAATTTGAGTGCGGAAATGATCCGTTCCCATCCTCCTGTGACCCTCGAAGTCCGGTTTTGTTGACTTCATGCCCGGCTTGGAAGAGAATGGTTTCATCGTCTTCGTCGCCGCTTTCACGAGAGAACTTGCTTTCCCCCAGGGAAGGTAAGCGCTGGGATTCGTTCGCCGTGTCGTTCCATCTCCTACAGGTCATCGGGACCGTTGGCCCAGTCCTTGTGTCAAGAGGGTTGGATGAGAGAACAGGACGGTAGTCAGGAAGGAAGTTGCCATGAGCAAAACTCTTGAGGTCGAACTGGTCTAGAGTGGTCTCTAGCTTTCTCGTCCGAAGCCGCCCGTGACACTTTAAGGGCTTGGTCCCCGTAGGGTCTTTTCGAGCTTGGTCTTCGTCCCAAAGACGACTTTCTTGAGCGGCTAGTTCCATGAGGGCTTTCCTTGCGAGAGCTAAGCAGCTCCGTAGGTGTGCATCATTTGACTAGTGTCCGTAACCGTGATTACATTCAAATCGCCGAATGGCGAAACACTTGGATTACGTTGACGAAGGAAGTCGGACCGGGACATTCCATGTGGCCTTCCTTGATCTCGATTACCAAGAAATTCGCCCATATTTGCTTGATTGACCCTACGGGGTATTGAATTCTGCAATGTTGACAGTCTCGTGATCTCGCCGATCGCCAAGTCTATCGTGAGCTAGCAATGACCGGCGCAGGATGTTCAATCCGGCCGTGACGCCGGGAGTAGAATCGAACCTGAGCATGTTGATGCCTGAGGTGGTCATTTCCTATGTCCTGAGCCGACTCGCTTGCGGGAAGACTTTCGCGGATGTTTTCGGGGTGGTCACGGAAGCGTTCCCGAGGTTGATCTCGACTCGTAGCGGTGAGGAGCTTCGTCTTTGTTGCCGCCTCGCCTCGCGGCGCTTGAGGGTATAAGCTTGACCGACGGCACGGGCCGGTTGCCACTGGGGCCAGTACTGGAAGTAGTGATGAGCTCGAGCTCGCTTGCCCAAGCCTCATTTACCATGAAAGCGAGGCATCGAGGGTGACTCGCGTTGCGAATCCGGACGATAAGGACCGGATCCTTGGCTTCATCAGGATATACGGAATAGATGATGTTGACGAAGTCGTCGTCGCCACTTGATCGAGAGGGATTCTTTGTCGTGTCAACCGATTGCTTCCAATTGTCGGATATGCCTGCATCTTGGACGTTGAGCTTGACAATTTCCATGGTATTGGAACCTTGGTCGTAGGTGACCTGATCGGAAGGAGTTCCGTCCTCAAAAATGAGCATGTGAATGCAGAGGTCTGCCCGCGGGTCTGCCGCGTCCTCGACTCCGGAGAGTCCTGATTCCTCGTCATCTGACGGTTCAATCCAAACGTAGGGACGTATTGCGTCCGGATGCGTTGCTGGAGCAGCTAGGAAAACATCATGCTCTTCGTTGGAGAAGAGGGGTACAGCGGGTCGTTCCTCGTGGAGGACATCCCATACAACTTTCATGCATTCAAAACGAGAATGACGGTGCTGAAATTACCCGGGATCCGGAGCTCCCGCGCATCTCGCATTCGCGTCGAGTCGCCGCTTTCGGGGAATGTTCGCCCGGATCCGAGAGGCAGCGCGTTCGCGCCCCGGCATCTGGCTTTATTCCGCTTTCAGCGTTTTAGTTGGAGGTGTCTCGCCGTGTTTTGCTTTGTAGAGTCGCCACGCCGTTTTTATTATTAAGCCCAAAACATTGAAAAAGGGCATCCGTTTAAAAATAATAATAAACTGTTTTTGTGTGATGAGATTTTGAGTTCGGAGGTCAGATGACTCCTCGGGAAGAGAATATTAGAATCTTAGAGCTCACCCGAGTCGCCCTCGTAAAAAACGAAGTCTTTCTATACCCCTAATATTCTTTAAATGTCATGTGTGTGTGTGTGCTTTTAAAAATGCATGTCCGTGTCGGATGTCTACATTGTACACTGCGTATTGAAATGTATTGAAATAGTAATGGAAGGAAGCCTTACCAATGTTGGTTCGTGTCTGTCTTCTCCATTGGGAATAGTGTTTGAGGATGGAATGGTGTTCCGGTACGACCGAGATTGCTTCGGGAGGGCCGGTTGTTCATGGACAGAGTTTCTGGCGTGCGTTGATCGCAGCTGCGTTTGGGCGTAGTTTCGGCAAGGCGTTGGGATCACAGGATCACTCGGGCAGAGTTTCGGCGTGCGTTGGGGTGGCGGCAGAGTCACTCGGGCAGAGGTTCGGCGCAAGGCGTTGGGATCGCCGGTTTGACTCGGAAAGAGACGGGACGCCTCGGGAAAGACTCAGCAAGGCCTCTGAGTACCACGAGGGGCCTTAGAGTACCTCGAGAGTGCCTCGGGGCAGCGGAGCTGTCACAGAGCGCTGGAGGCTTCTGAGCACCATAAGGGGGCTCGGAAGGCCTCGAAGAATCCGAAAGGGCCGGATTGCCCCGAAGGGTCTTAGAGGAGCCTGAAGGCTAAGGGAGGAAGATAGAAGAGGGAGGTCGAAAAATGAGGGAGGGAGGCCCTCTATTTATAGTAGGAAAAATGCAAAGAGGTGTCCGTACGGACCTCTATGTTATCCAGAATTTTAGTTTTCCTCGATTTGAGGGAATATGTGATGATGGTGAATATTCAGGAATTATGATGTCCCTATGCAAGAGGTCCGGTACGGACCATCTTGGCATGCAAAGAGCACTGGACCAACCATGCATGAGGGTAATCATTTTCCTAGGGATTTGAGGGAATATTGTGGACTTTAAGAGGATTCGGTAATTATTAAAGCAAAGAGGTCCGTACGGACTACTTTTGCTTTTCCAATTTCTGAAAATTCCCAAAAAGTGATGGTCATATTCACGTCCCTTTTTATCCAACCGGAAAAGGCCCCTCTCCGCTTGGTTTGGTTTGAGGGGTTTTGTTTGAGAGTTTTGAGTGTGCGCTAGGTCTTCGAGGCTGTGTTTTGTGAGTTTTGTGAGTCCGGTGTTTCTCGTGGCATGTGTTCGAATGCGAGAGGTGTGCATCCAGTTAGGTACTTTACAAGCCCTCCGGCAACGTCAAGCTTTCGGAGGAAGTAGAGCGGGTCGTTGATAAAGATAAGAGGTCCTGTCTGGATCGCGTCTTTGGGAGAGGAAGAGACCAGTGGAAGTCGGTGGGAGGAGCGTGGCGGTGTCTGTCGTGTAGTGACCGTTTAGAGTCGGTGGGCTGGACCTGTGATAGGATTCCTACGTATCCACACAGCCAGGGAATCAAGCATCCGATCGTAGTTTGTGTGTGGGGTGAGTGTTGTAGTGCAAGAGGACGACGGAGATGTCCTCGACTAAGACTGCATGTCCATGGGTGGACGATGGTGGTGTCTGGGTGACCAGTATAGGTCGATGTAAGTGGTGGACCATTTGTGATGGGGATTCCTACGTATCACCCCAGGCGGGAATCAAGCACGAGTCGTAGTTCGAGCCGAGAGGTCGTGAAATTGTGTGAGAGTGTATGTGGGCGTGGTGGTGCCTGAAGTATCGTTTGACCGCCGAGGTGGAGTGGTAAGAACGGGGGTGGTGTCCTAAGATGCTGGTGACCGTATGAGGTCAATTGTGAGGACGTGGTGGTGTCTGGGGTGGAAATTTTACGATTTTCCTAATCGGGTGGTTTTAAGCGCCTTAAGGCGGCGGAGATAGTGATTTGAGAGGTTTATACGGTCTTAGCGGGACCGAGGTGGTTTAAAGCCTTAGAGAATTTTGGAGATAGTGATGGGGGAGGTTTATGCAGGCTCTCCGGGACCGAGTGGTTTAAAGCCTTCCGGTATTTGGAGATAGTATGAACTTGGTCGTTATACGGTTAAGTTTCGGCCATGCGTGAGGACTTTAGATAGGTCTTCGAGACGGTTAGTGTTAAATGCGTGAGGACTTTGAATCGTCTTCGCTGACCGAGTTTTGCGGTTTGCCATGCGTAGATGCTGGAAAGGACTTTGAATCGTCTTCTGTTACGGCTGCAGTTTGCCCGACTGCATGCAGAAATGGGACTTTGAATCGTCTTACAGGCTGCGGTTTGCCATGCGTGAGGACTTTGAATCGTCTTACGAGGCTGCGGTTTGGCCGTACGTGAGGACTTTGAATCGTCTTACGGGCATGCCGGTTTGCCATGCGTGAGGACTTTGAATCGTCTTACGCTATGGCTGCCCCGGTTTGCCATGCGTAGAGGACTTTGAATCGTCTTACGTTGCACGGTTTGCCATGCGTGAGGACTTTGAATCGTCTTACGAGGCTGCGGTTTGCCGTGCGTGAGGACTTTGAATCGTCTTCTGTTTGCGGTTATGCATGGGTGAGGACTTCAGATAGAATCTTACATTGGGTTAGCCGTGGGTGAGGACTTTGGTCGTCTTACATTTTGCGGTTTGCCATGCGTGAGGACTTTGAATGCGTCTTGCGAACACATGAGTTTGCCATGCGTGAGACTTTGAGTGCGTCTTCTGTTTGCGGTTTGCCATGCGTATGGGACTTTGAATCGTCTTAAAACGGTTGCGGTTTGTGGAGGCATAGTTTGCGCTTGAGACTTTGATTGCGAGAGGTGTGAATGCCTTGCGCTTGATTTCGGGCGTGATTGCCTTGTGGCACACCTTCTGTTGGTGGGAGAAAGTTGGACTTACGATGGCCAGCGGTGTTGCAGGTACGAGAGGTGTGAATCTCGTGGCCTTAGCGCTGGACTTTCGCAACTGGTTCTTGAGCTCAAGGTGACGTCGGGCTTGTAAGCTTTTGATGGCCGACATTTAGGAGCGAGGAGAAGTTGGACCACGATGGCGCGAGGTGTTCGTCACATGTGTTGGGATCTATCGTGGCCTTGCTTAAAGGGTAGCTATTCTGTTGAGAGGGTGACGTGCGGAGCTTGACTTTGATGGCCGAAAAACGTGAGGAGCATGGGTAAGAACTTTTTATTTGTGGGAATTTTTTAGAAAGCGTCATGCCGGTCTTTGGGATTCCTCTTTTATGTAGCATTTATTACGAGATATGTCTCGCATTTGAAGTTTATTGACATACAGCTGCGCTTTGTCAAAGTGTTACTGCGGGAGGAGGTGCTTGTGACCGAAGTCGGCGAAATGCGAGGGACGCGCCCGGCGACGTTTTGAAGCGAGGAAAGTTCTTGAAATGATGAGGACGTTATATGGGCGCCTTTGTGTCGAGCTTGCGGTGAGGGGCGGAGGTGGTGCCTATGTGAAGCATCCGGTGGTGAGAGGCGAGAGGTGGCGCCTGTCCAGGCTTGCGGTGAGGGCGAGGTGGTGCACTCTCGTGCAGACTTATGCGTGAGCGAGGTGGTGCCTCTGCAGCCGAACTTGAGTGAGAGGTAGCGCCTATGTACGAGACTTGCGGTGAGGGTGAGGTGGCGCCTCTTTGTACGCGAGACTTGGTGAGGGCGGAGGTAAGCGCCTTTGTTTGAACTTGCGGGCGGTGAGGGTGAGGTGGCTCTCATCGCGGAACTTGAGGTGAGGGCGAGGTAGCGCCTGCTGTACACGAACTTGGTGAGGGCGAGTAGCGCTGCCTTTGTTTGAACTTGTTGTGAGGACGTGAGTGGTGCTCTGTGCGGCCGAACTTACGGTGAGGGTGAGGTGGCGCCTCTGCCTGCGCAAAAACTTATGGTGAGGGCGAGGTGGCGCCTTTGTTTTTGAACTTGTTGTGAGGACGTGGTGGTGCCTCTGTGCGGGACTTGGTGAGGCGAGGTAGCGCCTCTGCGTACGAGGCTTGGTGAGGGCGAGGTAAGCGCCTTTGTTTGAACTTGTTGTGAGGCGCATGGAGGTTACGCCTGCATGCGTACTTGGTGAGGGCGAGGTAGCGCCTCTGTCGGAACTTGTGTTGAGCGAGTAGGGCGCCTCTTTACGGAACTTGTTGAAATGTTTGAGGCCGGTGGCGCGCCTGCGGCCCAGGGTTGTTGAGGTGTTGAGGACGTGGTGCGTAAGACCTCGGTGTGCTGAACAAGGAGAGGAGGGATGGCTCGTGCCCTTCTCTTTCCTTCTTCGATTCTTACTCCTACGGACTTCTTGGGACTATCCCAGGTCGAGGAAGAGTCTTTGGGTTCACCGAGGATGATAGAGGTGGGTGCGCGAAAGGCCAAAGAGATGCGGGAGTCTTTACCGGGCGGTGGTGCCGATGACTTAGAGGCGAGGACTCCCCCTTTTTTACGCATTGTTACGTGCACTTTATCTCTGGCTTTTTCGTTGCAGCGCGGGTCTTCTATGATATGTTCTTCGGATTTGATGCCCCAGTAAGGATTTTGAAATTTTAGGAGGATGCAGGCCATGTTACAGTTATCCCGCCATGATGTCTTGGGCTCATCCTTTGAGGAAAGAGAGGAGGACGGGAGAGGATAGTTTGGAGAGGGTTTTCAGCTGTATACTTGGACTCGGTATGATGAGGATGAGCCGGAGGGTGCCACCTGGGTGATGCGGCAGCGGAAGGCCTGCGGGGTCTTACTCGTGACTCCATGTAGGCAGGGGAGAGCGGTTGTGCTCGCGGTATGAAAGCACGGAGTGCGCCTCCTATGGCTTTGAGGATCCGCCTTTCCATATGATGAAGTCCTCTTGATATGGACGTGCTTGGAGTATGAAGGTACCGGTCCGGCGTGAGTGCCGAGTTGATGTCTGGAGGGGGCGAGGAGTATGCGGCCTTGGTCGAGCGAAAATTTAGGGAGAACGCCATGCAGGTGTTGGTGAGGAAAAGTGACGAGCGGCTGCGTCACGTCCTCTAGATGTTAAGAGTGCCTTGGGCTGGACTTAACCCACGTATGTTCACTTGAGGGATTCGTCGAGGCGGAGGGTGTCGGTACCTCGTCCACACAGCGGCAGGCTCATACCACTTTATCAGGTTGGGTTGACCGGATGCACCGGTCGAGTGAATGTAACACTCTTTTCCATCTTGGCATCTTTTAATTTGTATTTTCTCTTTTTGAATGGGTATGGCTTGTATCTATTTTCTTTGAGCGTTTCTTTGGTTGTTTGCTTGTGCGGAGGCCTCGGGAAGATCCTTTGACACGATGACCACGGCCAGATTATGTGGCGTCTGCGGCCTTTTGCAAGGAAGTTCGCGGGAAGCCGTCTTGCAGGTCTTCGCGGCACGCGCGGCGTTCGAGCCGGTGCCTTTGAGGAGGGTGCGTGGATACTCCTTCTTCGAGGCGAGCCGGGGACCCACGGCCCGGAGGTGTCGGTTCGAGAAGCGGCACGGCTTTGATGTAGGGGACGTCTTCGGGGGACTCGGAGGCCGCGGACCACTTCATCGAGTTGCTTTCCTCCGCCCAGGAATCACGGGGTGAGGTTCATCTCGCATGCCCTTCTTTGATCCAACTTCAACGGGTTTTGACTCTTGAGTACTTTGAGTACCAGCGCGAGGAGAAGTGCTGTATCCACGATGTGAGGATGTGGCTGCCGAGTTTTCCGAGATGCCGGATTTCTCATTTGTGGAGGATGATGATGAGGTCGGATTAGGAGCTCTTTTTGCTTTCCCTCTTTTACATTGTTTTTTTTTTTGTAGAGCAACGAGACATTTTGTACATGTAATAAAACACTTGTATTTGCACAACAAAGTATTTTATTTTAAGATGTAATGACGTATTTGTGATTCACAAGGGATTGACCAAAGGAATTGTTGCTAGCTTATTATTATTTTTGTGCATGTCGCAAAGGCGGGAATGCATTTGTGGTTAGTGGAGGGTTTGAGGCGGCTTTGGCAAAGTTTTTTGAGTAGTTGGGGAGGCTGAAGCGGCTTTGACAATTTCATGAGCGACGGTGGCGGGAGTGATGTCTCCCAGGACCCAGCGCATTCGCTTTGTCAGCTTGATAGCCACTCTTTTCGGGGTTGGCTACACTCTTGATATGTGACGGTGCTCTGTTGGATGTGGCGAGGCCATTTGTGCCGGGCGGGCGGAGATATCATTCCTTTGGTTAGGAAACCTTCCACGGTGTGGATCGTCACAGTGATGAGAACCGATTCATGCGGGGGAAGCCCTGCTTTGCTTGCGTATGGTCGCGAGAGAGGCTTCAAGCCATACACGAGTCTCCGAGGCGTCTCTTAGTCAGTGGACGTTTGCTTGCGACCTCTTGTCTGTGGACATGGATCAATACGCTTGGGGAGAGATGAATGGCATATCTTGGTATGCGTCGGCGGATCCGATTGGTGGAGTTCCGCGTTGGGGGATCGAGGACTAGAAGGGCCTTTCGGGAAGGGATTCCTATGTTGTCGAGAGTTCCGTGTTTGCCTTGGTCTCTCTTTCTATGTTCCGTTGCTTGTTTCCCGGCGGTTCGGGATGAGGCGGGAGCCTTTGCTAACTCGGATGACATTGCCCGATGTGGAGGTAGCTTCTTTCTGCATGATAGATCCATATGCCTTTCTGTATTTTACGAGGTAGTATGGAAGTATTCCGCTTTCCCTCATGTGGTGTCCTCCTTCGACGTTGGGAGAGTGCTTGTGTTGACCACCAAATCGGCATAGATGGCTTGGCATGTCGGGCACGACCCAATTAGTTTGGGGAGCCGAAGCGCAGAGTGAGTCTGCAGGGCAAGATTGCCATTTCAGCTGCAACCCTTAAGTCGCGAAGCTTGGGTTAACCCTCGAGGTGTCAGCGGGAGACGCCTTTTTATTTGACTACGGGACTCGAGGATTGACAAGGCTGGCGGGGAGAGGTCCCTTTTTCCAGGAGCTCGTAGGGAGGAGGATCCGAGGGGAAGTCCGAGGCACGGAGTGAAGCGATGCTCACGAGGAAGCGGCCGGTTTGTTTAGACAGCGACTAGGAGGAACTCCTGAGTCTCGGAATGAGGGAGACGAGAACTTCGCTCATGTGGAATGAAAGAAAGAGCTCGTTTGGGGACGAGGGGAGGGGAAGAAAAGGAAGAAAGAAGTGATGAAGGGCCGGCAAATGCGAGTAGCATGGAATGACTAGCTTACGAAACACTGAGTATCCATTCATACTGTCATTGCGAGGCACGTTGATTGTTAAATGTTTTAAGTTGTCTTTTAGCATGTTGTGAATTCGAGGAGTAGACCGTACTTGAACTCAAGTCAAGAAGTGTTTTAAGCTGTGATGATTTGTGATTTACTTTTAAAGCTTTGTCGAGGACGCAAAATCTCTTGCTTGCTTCTTGCAGAGGCCGCAGCCTTGGTGGCGTCAAATTTTGGAATTTTGTGTATTCCTTTTAGACCCCGAGACAAATGAAATTTTTGCTGCCTCACGTTCCCCTCGGGATGGAGAGGCGCTCGGGGTCTGCGTAGTTGAGCTCCCTCCGCCTTTTGTGAGAGACATGACTTGTAAATGTACACTTGCAAGGGCGTATATATTATTTGAAAAGGTGGGAATGGGTCCCTTTTTGTGTGAATGCCTTATTTGATGTAGGCAAAGAAAAAGAAATGCTTTTGGGTTTGACTCTTTTGAGAGAAGTATGAGAATGCTGAAAAGCTTGTAAAAGTGTATGGAAGCCCTTGCTTGACAGAGAAAATCATTGTTTAGCTCTATTGTCCTATTTTGTAGAAAAAGAAGACTTGTAGAGACATTTGAAAACTTGATTTGTTCCGCGGTGAGTACACTTGTTTGCTTAAAACCCTTTGTTGATGTTCGGGTTATGAGCAACAATTAAACCTTATATGCTTTGATTAATCACGCAGGGAGAAAGTCAGCTGGGTATCAAGGATCGAGTTGATGCCGGGTTGTGAAAGAGAGGTTTGTTGTATAGGAGAGGGTCTGCATTGATGTGATCGGGTTTATGGATTTGTATGTGTTTATGAGCCGGACCATTCTACGGTTGCTTTTTATGTTCCCCTTGAGGGGCTACGGAGTCGGCGTAGTTCGGGGATTGAGATGTGTTTGGCTTTCTGGGGCCGGGGCATGGCAGAAAATTCGTGCGGCCTTTGACGAAAGAGGCTCGGAAGGTTGAATGATGAGGCACGGGCCTTGAGGTGATTCCTTGACAAGTCGTATTTGTTCAGACGAGTTTCAATGAATCCATTGCTTCTTGATCGTTGGCTTCTGGGTCCTTGACCTCATTTATTTTTATGAAGCTTACGCTTGAGCTCTTTTATTTTGTAGCTTACGCTTGAGCTTTTTTTTGTAGCTTACGCTCTGAGCTTTTTGTAGCTTACGCTTGAGCTTCTTTTTTTTTTGAAGCATTTGAGGGGCGAAGGCAAGCCCTCTTGAACTTTCTCTTGATGCGCGGCGAGGGCGAAAGGCAAGCCCCTAGATTGTTGTCCGACATGGGGTCAATGCTTTTGATGCTTTGAGCTGACCTTTTGTTGTCCTTTGATGTTCATGCCCAGTCGTTGAGAAGCTTGGTCAAGGTGATGGTGGGGGACATGTTTACTGGAAAGTGTATGGCTTGATGGAGGCCTTTGTGTGGGGTATGAGGGTAAGGTGTATGGGGAGCTGCTGATTGACTTTCTCACACCCGATTAATCAAAGCATTAATCATTTGTGGAATTACTTGTTTTTGAGCAATGCAAGTGATCACATAGAACAAAATCATTTTCATTAAAATGTAATGTGGAGTGCAAAATAATGTCTCAAGTCTAGCAAGGAAAAGAAAGAAAACTTTCGTATGGAAAGAATTGAAGACTTAACTTACAATGTGCGAGGAGGACTTGATTGAATGAGAACAGATACTTTAGAACACCTGCGAGGGTTTAGTTTGTATGATTTTTGTGTTTTTTTTTTAGAGTGTAGGAGGAGGAGGAAAGAAGACTCGATATTCTTTGGGTGAAGTATTGACGGAGGGATTTTCCGATTTTTTGTGTTTTTTTTTTAGAGTGTAGGAAGGAGAAGAGTCGATCTCTTTGGGTGAAGTATTGACGGAGAATTTCCGGTTTGCATCTTCTATGTGGGCTCTTCAATGCAAGTTCCACCAAATTCATTTTGGTTAGAACCTTCTCGGCTGGCTTGGGCCCGATTTTCCTCTCGTTTGACAACATGCTTAAAGATTTGTTTAATGTATTTGTTCATTTAATGTGTCTGCGTTTATTTATCAATTGAATCATTATTAAGCTGTTTTGATTAGTTAATTTATCATTTGTTAAAGTGGCAACGTGAGGGGATACTCAGAAAGGTCGAGACTTTTATTCAAAGCATAAGGAAACATTGTTTTTGCTACAAACGCGAAATATTTAGGCGTAAGGCCGTTGAGACGACTCGAGAGACTTAAACTTTAAACGCCATGAAGGACTCGGGAGTCTTTTATTTTTTAGGAGGGAATAGACTCTAGGAGACGGGGAGGTTAGTCCAAGCTTCGTCGTCCCTGTCTCTGCTTTGGGTACATTGTGGGTCCGCGTTTGTGAAAGCTTACGCCGTTTTGCCCAGCCAGTACAGCTGCCGCTTGCTCGGCTTGTATCAAAGCTTTGCCTTATCTCTGCGGAGCGTTCAATGCCCACCCGTTGGTGTGCCCCCGAGGATGCCGGAAAGGAATTGCTTTGAGGGAATAACCGTTCTTGGATTCTTTCTTCCGGAATTCTGTCATTTGCGCAAGCCCCGGGTTTCGTCTTCCACGTCCCCAATCATCACGGAAATTGTGAGAGGACTTATGCCACCATGCTTTCCCCGTGCATTTCCGGGGAAAGGGTTTCCAATGTGTTGGGGCTGCGGGGGCGTTCCAACTTTCCAGCTGCCTCGATGTAGCTCCTTGGACCACTCTGCTTGGGGATGCAAAGCAATTGTCGGTGGTGTGGCCAGGGAGGTAGTTGTGGAAGGCGCGTTGCTTGCTTTCATATCCATGTTGGGCTTGAGAGTCTTTGGTTGGAAATTCTCGAGGGGTTTTAGAATGTTCCTCTTTGCTAGTGTCTCGAGGACTTGAAAGCTCGAGAGGCATCCCGAGGTATCGAAATGCTTTTGGAGCTTGTGGTATGCGAGGAGGTTTGTTGCTTCGTTGGGATGTGTTCCCCTCGTTTCACCTCATTTGTTCAGGGGAAACCGGATTTCTCCGTCATGTATTGGGGCCGCGGGGCGCTCCAACTTTCCTTCTTGTAATCAATCCTTGAATCCTGCTTTCCTCAAAGCTGTGCAGGTCTTTTCGTTTCTGTATGACCAGAGTGGTATTTGTGAAAAGCACAATACTTGGTTCACATCCAGAGTTAGCGTTAGAATTTGGGGCGATAATTCTCAAGGGGCTTGAGCATGTTACCTTTATCAATGCCTCGAACAACTTGGCTTAGAGGCATTTCGAGGTTTTCAAAGTGTTGAAAACGCAAGCCAGGTTGTTATTCCTCGGGAGTGCTTGCAGTCACATCTTCTTTGGAATTTCATTCTGAATGTAGTGGAGATGCCTCGGTAGCCCCTTTTTCCTTTGTTTGGGCGGGCGAGATGCCGAGATTAGGCGGGGCTTGCCTTGCGGCGGTAGGAAGAAGCGGGGATCGCTACCATTTCCTGCGTGCTCAAAGCTTTTCAAACTTGGTGCAGGCGTAGCCGTTGGCGTGAAGATCGGGGATAGGGGTGGTGGGCTGATCAATGTCCTCAACGCGATGGTTTGAGGCAGGAGTGGAAAAGATGTTCATCTGTTCTTCCTTGGATGGGAGGTCCGCTATCTCGCTTAACTTCCAAATTCCATCTTTTGTAAAATTCCTCCTTGGAAGCTCATCATCTTCTACGCTCGGTGGCTGCAGTCATGCTAGTAGTTTATTTTCCACTTGAGGGATTAGCACGGTATTTTTCCGGGAAAATATCACTTACTTGCTCCCAAGTGGAGCAGTTTTCTGCTTTTGCTTTAGGAAACCACGTAGGCAGTGCCATAGTATTTAGAGAGCGTTGAAAGTGATCTGCCGCATTTGTTAGAGTGTGGCCCCTTTGGTCTTCATACTTCTCAAGACATAGGTATTGATATAGGGTCCTCTCGGGCATCTACGTCCCATCGAACTTCTCCATTTTCGGCATTTTGAACTTTGAGGGAGAGGGAATCACCTTGCTTTCGGATCTGTGGGCGTGAGCGGAGTCTTTCCGAGAGTTGGCCATTTTCGCCCTTGCGTGTCTTTTATCTGATTCAGCCAACCAAAACCACGTGAGGGTTTCAGGTAGGCGGAGCGGAGCTGCCATTTTCCGGGGATGGAAACCGAAGATGGAAGTGGATTGGGCTGATGGGATCGCCATTAGAGCTCTTGGGGAGGTAGTTGAGTGTATACCAACCCGTACCACTGAAGTGTTGAAGTTGGAGCCTAGGGCGTGATTGCCGGACCGCCAAGGGCTTTTGTTTGGGAGCTCGGGAAATGTTTTGTTAGCCCCAAGTGGTAAGTGCCAGCGTGGTGGAAGGTTTGAGTTGTCGGGATATCCGCTCGGGATGCATCTCCCAGGTAGGCATGTGGACTTGTCGATTATGGGCTGCGAGGCTCATATAGAGGAAGAGGATTGAATCCCTGGGATACTTAGGAATGCATTGGGATGCAGTAGAAGCGAGCACGTATGTGTCTTGTTGGTGCGAAGCTTGATGTGCAAGCCGGGAAGCTGGCTTTATCTTTGAGGCGGAGCATATCGGAGTTGCATGGCCCGATGCATCAGTGAAGCTTTTGAGCAAGAGCTGTTTCACGTGTGCTGGGATCTCGTAACATCGCGGAGGCGGGACACTGCTTGATAGCTTTGAGGGGCAGGGAGCAGCGGTATTTCTTCATCTTCTATGAGAAATGAAGAGGAGTCCCGTCGTGTTTGTTTGGGAACTTGGCACGGCTCCGCGGCGGCGCAGTCAGTGTGCTACGATCCGGGGAGCTTGCTGCTCTTCTTTGGCGCTTCTTGAGAGTTTCGAAGGCTTAAGGCACCTGGTCCTTCGTTGTCCTGGAGGTTTCTCAGTGGTGGGGTTACGTTTCACCTCAGTGTTGTCTGTTGATCCCGCCATGGGGGAGTAACGAGGCTGATACTGACCGCCAGGCCAGGAAGGGCTACTTTCCGGACCTTGTGACCTCGAATGCCTGAAAAGGCGGCTCGGGTACTCTCGAAGTCACTCTCGGTTCAACTGGAGGGGTGACGGGCAAGGATTTTTAGACACGGGAATGGCCTCTCCGGGATGAAAGGGGGAAAGCTCACTGCAGTGGCATGCGGTTCTACGCTTCTTTTATATTTATTATTTTTTTTGTTGTTTTAATTTACTTAAACACATGTTTTGTCTCGAGTCCTATGTAGGTTGGAAAAGCATTGCTCTTCTTCGCAACTATGCTAGATCCTGGGTCGGTGGAGACCATCACGTGCGGCTATAAGCCCCTCGTTTTGCACACCGTATTTCGACATCCCGGGGTGGGACGGCAAGCGGGCGAGGGGTCCTATAAAAAGGGAAAGCGGTTTCCACCGCCTAAAAGAAAAATCAAACTCTAAGGACCGAGCCTGGTCATGTTCGTTTTTAATGCGGTTAGCCATGTGAATAGGGTGAACCGAGGTCTGCATCCGAGTCAAGATCGGTCGTCAAGAGTTCGTCATGACCTCTCTTTACCTTGCTTGGCGCAAAGGACTGCGTGACGTTAGGCGTTAGGCAGGTCATATCGTAGTCATGGGCGACGTATCAAAGGCGTGATGACATGGTGTCACGTGAGCATGGATGTATGTCAGAGAACGGAATTTATCGTGCACGGGTGTAGCTTCGAAAATCAAGATCGAGGTCAAGATTTTAGCATGACCTTTCATCGCTTTTAACTTGCGCATGGATCTTTGAGTTTACGAGCCTTGACTCGAGAAAATGGCGGCATGGTATATGTATCCGGGCTGTATTTATGTAATGGGATCGGTAAAAACCAAGCCGAGTCCGGACACAGTGTGACTCAAGACTCGAAGCGTGGCGGGGTTGACACTTGGCTAGGATGGGATGTTTGGAATGATCTCGTGGGTATGCCACCAAGAGGCCTCATAGGAAGACCAAACGACCGCAACCGAGACCACCCGGGTTAAGGGTTGTAGCTGTCTGCAAGTGTTCGTATGTCCGAAGCGGCTGATGCGCTGTAGCGTGCGGTGTAACGCCGAAGCGAAAGGTGTGCGTAGTAGTGTGCGGTATATAGAGCGGCAAAGAAGGTGCACCAGTATTGAGTGTGCGGTCTCTAAAATTCTTTTTACGAGTAAGACAGAAGTTTTTTGAAGAATTTTAAATGTATGCACGAGATGTATATTGATGCATTTTTTTTGTATTTTTATTTTTTTGTAAAATAAAAAGTAAAGCACGATGCACACACACAAGCAAGATTAAAGAAAGGGTAAAATGAAAGTTTGACCCTCATCATCGTTTTTAAAAATCTTTTGTTTTTGTTTATAAATGATTTTAAAACAAAAGTCCTCAACAGTCGCCAACCGAAATTACCCGGATCCTAGATCCAGCGCCAAGAATCATGCCCCTAAGATCCGGCATTTCCCGCTTTGCAGGTGCCGTTGGTGGAGGTGTCTCGCCGTGTTTTGCTTTGTAGAGTCGCCAATACCGTTTTTATTATTAAGCCTAAAACATTGAAAAGTAGAGATCGCTTAAAAATAATAATAAACTATTTTCAGGTGACGAGATTTTGAGTTCTGAGGTCGATGACTCCTCTGAAGAGCACATTAGTAACTTAGAGCTCACTCCCCAGCCGCCTCGTAAAACGAGTCTTTCGGATACCCCTTATATTCCTCCTTTAACCGTTGTGTCTGTGTAGTGTGCGCGTTTAAAAATGCATGTCAGATCGGACAGTTCACATCAGACACTCGCTTTATTGAAACGTATTGAAATAACAGAGGAAGGAAGCCTTTATCAATGTTGATTCGTGTCTCATCCTTCCGCCATTGAACAGTGCTTGAGGATGGAATAGTGCTCCGGGACTGACCGGGATTGTTTCGGAAGGATGGCTGCCTCTGGCAGACAGAGTTTCACAAGGGCCTCCTGGATTGTCTGCTGCAGCACTCTAGGGCAGAAGCTGCACGGGTTGGAATCGTCTGCTAGGATTCAGCAGAGGTTCCTACGTGCGTTGGAATCGCTTGGCCGATTCGGCCGTGTTCTACAAGGCGTTGGAATCGCTGCTGGATTCGGCGAGGTTCGGCGCGCCTGGGGATCGCCGCTTCAATTCTGAAAGAGCCGGACGCCTTGGCAGTGACCACAAGGCCTCTGGAGTACCACGCAGGGGCCTGGCAGAGTACCTCGAAAGTGCCTCGGGCAGCGCGGGATGCTGAGCGCTTCTGGAGAGGCTTCAGAGCACCACAAGGGAGCTCTAAGGCCTCTAAAGGATCCGAAAGGGGCTCTGATTGCCCCGGGCGGTCTTTGTAGGGGAGCCCTAAGGCCGGGGGAGAGGAGGAGAAGAGGGAAATGTGTTTGAAAATGAGGGAGGGGGAGCCCTCTATTTATAGTGCCAGAGGTCATGTAAGAAGGTCCGTGACTGACCTTCTGTGTAACCTAGATTTTTGGTTTTCCTCGATTTTAGGGAATGATGAGGGATTTCTGAGATGATTATGTCCCCTATGCAAAGAGGTCCGTGACGGACCACCTCAAAGCATGGTAAGAGGTCCATACGGACTAACCATGCATGAGGGTAATCATTTCTTCTGATTTGAGGGAACTTCATGGACTTTAAGCTACATTTTGCAACATGATGCAAAGAGGTCCGTACGGACCTCCAAGTGCTTTTCCACATTTTATAATTGTGATGGCCAGCTAGTTCTCGTCGAGAGCTTTCCAACCAGTTATATGGCACACGCCTCAATCGGAGTTCGTATGAAGGAGCTACAGACCTCCTGTTTGCTTGGATGGAGAGCGATCCACGGGGGTACTTACACCTCGCGTTTCTTCCCATGTGAGAATAGGCTGCAGCTTCTTTTGAATCAAGGTAGGCAGCCTAGGTAAACCTCCACTGGTAGAGTTTTTCTCCTTTGTTTTATCTCGAGTGGTGGGCGTTAGAAGGCGAGTACATCGGCTTCCCCGAACATCTCGCTCACGCACCCGTTACCGTCCTGGGCTTGATCGCTTTCTGCAAACTCACTGCTTGGAACTGTGGAATTTCCCTGAGTAGAAGCACTGACCACTTCCATCCTCCTCTTGTTTTTGTAGACCTTTTTCCCCGAGTTGCACCCTCCACCTGGAGTGCGGAAACGACCTGCTCCCATCCTCCTGGTGGACCTCTTCCTGGTCTGGCCATCACTCTTACGCCTGACCCAAGGGAATGGCTTCATCGCCTTCGGCTGCCGCCATTGCACAGAGAACTCTGCTTTCCCGGGAGTGTAAGTTTGAGATTCGTTATGCTGTGTCGCTCCATCTCCTAGGTCATCTGGGACCGTTGACTACTCTCGCCCCCCGGGCGCAGGGGGTTGGATGAGAACAGACGGTAGTCCTGTAGTTGCCGCGTAGCAAAGTCCCTCTAGGTCTAGAACTGTTTGTAGAGTGGCCTCTAGCTTTCAGAGTGAAGCCGCCCGTGACACTTTAAGGCGCTCCTGTCCCCTCGTCGGTCTTTTCGAGCTATGGTCTTCGTCCCAAAGACGACTTTCTTTGAGCAAGCTAGTTCCACGCAGTGGCTTTCCTTGCAAGAGCTAAGCAAGCCTCCGTAGGGGCGCGCATCATCCTTGACTGCAGCCGGCCCGTAACCGTGATTACATTCAAATCGCCGAATGGCGGAAAGCACTTGGATTACGTTGACGAAGCGAAGTTTGACTCGACATTCCATGCGGCCTTCCTTGATCTCGATTACCAAGAAATTTGCCCATATTTCGTTGATTAATCTCTACGGGGCAGCTTGAATTCTCGCAATGCCGATGGGGCCTGCGTGATTCAAGCTCGATCGCCAAGTCTAATCGAGAAAGGCAGGCTGATCATGTGATCGTCTCGAACTGGGGCCGTGACGGTTGGGAACAAGAATCGAACCGGAGCATGATGATGCTGAGGTGGTCATTTCCTATGCCTGGAGCCGGTTTCCGCTCATGCTCAAGGGGAAGACTTTCGCCGCATGTTTTCTAAAGGCCGCCAAGCGTTCCCGAGGAAAGTGCCGATCTCGACTTCGTAGCAGGTGAGGAGCTTAGTCTCCCTTCGGCCGTTGCCCTTGGCCTCCTGGGCGGCGCTTGAGGTATAAGCTTGACTCGACTGGCACGGGTTTGCCAAGCACCGGGGCCGTGGTACTGAAGCAGTGATTGAGCTCGATGGCTCGCTTGCCGCCAGTGGCCTCATTTACTTCATGAACAGTGGGCCATATCGAGGGTGGACTTTCAGTTGCTTGCGCAGACCATTGACGATAAGGACCGGATCCTTGGTATCATCGATATCTCTGAATAGATGATGTTGGACACTCAAGTCACTCGTCACCCACTTGGCTCGAGGGATTTCGTTCGTCGGTAGGAATCCAGGGCTTGCTTCCAATTTGCCTGGATACCGCCCGTACATCGGACGCCGAAGCTTGACAATTCTGGGCCATGGTATCGAGCTCGGGTCGTAGGTGCACCCGAGCAGGAAGTGAGTGTCGTCCTCAAACCGAGCATGTGAATGCAGTGAGGTCCGCTCGCTGGTTCGCCGCGGCCTCGACTCCGGAGAGTCCCGAACTCGTCACAGTCCGACTCGCTCAACCCAAACGTAGGGACGATATCGCTGTCCACAGACGCCAAGCCTTTAAACTAGGAAAAACATCATGCCTCTTCATCGGATAGGAAGAGGGGTGCAAAGCCGGTGTAGCCTCTTCCTCATGGAGGACATCCCATACGACTTTCATGCATTCAAAACGAGAATGACGGTGCTTGTTGACCTTTACATCACAAAGATCTCTTCACTGGAAGAGGCCGTAGAGTTCGTTCAAAAGGAAGAATACCGAATAATCTCCGAATTGGAGACTCGGGGTTTATGTGCCCTCAATATGGCGATGTTCGGGCCGCCGTTTTCTTTCCAATCTCGCTTTCCAAATGTTGGAAACGACAGTTTTTGGAACTTGATGTATTGACCGCTCTGTGTCTCCGCTCGGCCGAGTACTGTTTACATGAGTTAGCGATCTCCGACTTCCAGGTGGATTCACTACGAGATTTGGCCCTGCTTGAGTCCCTGGTTGATTCGAAGGAGGTAATCCCCTGCAAGCCTCGAGTACGGACACGCTGGCTATTTGTCTCTGAAGCTGTTCCCTCATGAGGAAAACTATCCACTCTGATGACTCTCAAGATCTCTCCTCGCCTAAGTTAAATTTAACTTAACACACCGACGAGAGTGGAGGCGCGGCTTACGCATGAGCTATGGAGCCCTAGTGGCTCTCCCAACAGAGTCAGAATTCGGGATGGAATGTCCATTACGTGGAATTTTCGCCGGCACCATTTGGGTTTTCGAACCGAGAGTTCCGTGAGTTACCGTCCCCAGATGGGACGAGACTCGCCTGTCGTAGGCCTCGATAGTCCTGGAGTAGACTGGATCGATGGCTTTCGCTGATACTGAGGGCTCGCATCATGCCGAGAGGGAGAACGTTAATGACCATGACCCCTGCCGCTACCAATACTCCGGGAGTGTTATGGTGTTGAGCTTGAGAGTGATGTGTATAGAGCTTCGTTGTGCCCCGAGGCATCTTCTCAGTAAGTCTCTGGCTGGCGTAAACGTGATCATACTCGCTGTACATACGCCGGGAATCTGTAGATCCTGTCTCTGATCCTAGAGAAGGAGAGTCATCAAGCTATCCGTTTTCCCCTCTGTCTTCCTCTTGCGAGGTAAAGCTCATTGCCGGAGCCTCGGGATTGTGCTCAGGTCGTTTGTGGCGGTTTCAAAGGCGCCTTGGTTGGGAAGCAGCAATGTCACTGATCGAGAGCCACAGCGCGCTTAAGCCGACTCTCGATCTTCCTTTACTCTGTCCGAGCCTCCTAAGCCGGACAAATTGAAACTCTTGGCTGATCCCGCGGGGTGCTGGGCTTCTCCTGACCTGGGCGCAAGATTACCAAGATCCGAGGTGGCTTCGGTGTCCCGTGGTCTCGAGCTCTGTCGCTAGGACTTTTCGGCTTTCCCATCCCCGCTCGCTCTAAAGCCGCATTGGCCCGGAGGAAGCAGAGGACTGGCTTCAGGGAGTATAAGACGAGTGAAGCTCGAACCTCCCGAAAGGCTCTCCGAGTGTACTCTACACCTGGGTGTCTCCAGCTCGTATCTTTCTCTCGCCTGTCCGTTGAGAGGACTTCTTCTTCGTTTTCTGAGGATCGCTCCTGACCATGATTCTTGAGACTCGTACTGTGCAAAGTGAGTGGGCCACAAACATCGTAGCCGACTGTGGACACTGATGAGGACCCGACCGGAAGAGGCGGAGAACTCACCGGTTCCCGCGGCAATCTTCTTGGGCACTCACTCAAGGCTGGAATTCACTCGTTAGCTGTTCTGGAAAAGGGTTTCCGATCAGTATCGGGGCCCACTGTGGGCGCTCCAACTCGCTCTCTTCTATCATGTCTCCGGGATTCCTCGTATCGTAACCCCACGCAGCTTGTCGGTGGTATTGCCGTGATACAGACGGAAGGCGCAAGATTTATAGCTCTTGTCTCGCATCGTCTACGAGATTTTTGGGTTTGTAATTTGCAACGGTTTAAGGAGACCTTCCTCGATTAACCCTTCCAAAGATCTTGCTCAGCCGGCATGTCCAACTTGTCGAAGTGTACGGCAGCATCGCTTCGAGTAGAATTGCTGCTTTACTAGACTCAATGGTTTCTCAAGGTTGTCCGACTCGTTGGTCCCCGATGGATGTAGTTGACAGACGTAGATTCTTTCCCTTTGCCGGGGCTTCTGCAAGGGATTGAATGTGAACTGCTGATGCAGTACTCAGATTGGTTGCTGGTGTGATTAACTTTTTCCTTGAGATCTCTTCTCGAACTGGGGGAGCCGGCATTCACTTCACGCCTGAGGATCCTGGAAGAAATGATGACTCATTTAGAGTTCGATGGACGGTATGTCTAAGCAGACTTCAAAGATCCGCATTCGTTCTTCTTCGGGAGATGGTTCAAGGATTTTTGGGAGAGCTTCCTGCTCTCCAAACTTCGAGAACTTCCCAACACTTTCATCCGCTTTCGCTCAAAGGTGATTAAGTCCTCTGCTCATTTGTTTCTCTGACTCTAAATTGGATCGGCACTGCTCCAGAAGATATACCGATCCGATCCTGTGTGCGGCGATCC